>CM019069.1:1394953-1482092 GCA_009667805.1 Leptobrachium leishanense | reverse complement strand
AGAGATTAATCCGGAGTCTAGTGATCCCTCTATAAAGCTTTCCTTATACAGAGATTAATCCTGGTCTAGTGATCCCTCTATAAAGCTTCCTTATACAGAGATTAATCCGGGTCTAGTGATCCCTCTATAAAGCTTTCCTTATACAGAGATTAATCCGGGTCTAGTGATCCCTCTATAAAGCTTCCCTTATACAGAGATTAATCCGGAGTCTAGTGATCCCTCTATAAAGCTTTCCTTATACAGAGATTAATCCGGGGTCTAGTGATCCCTCTATAAAGCTTCCCTTATACAGAGATTAATCCTGGGTCTAGTGATCCCTCTATAAAGCTTCCCTTATACAGAGATTAATCCTGGTCTAGTGATCCCTCTATAAAAGCTTTTTATACAGAGATTAATCCGGGTCTAGTGATCCCTCTATAAAGCTTTCCTTATACAGAGATTAATCCGGGTCTAGTGATCCCTCTATAAAGCTTCCCTTATACAGAGATTAATCCGGGTCTAGTGATCCCTCTATAAAGCTTCCTTATACAGAGATTAATCCGGGTCTAGTGATCCCTCTATAAAGCTTTCCTTATACAGAGATTAATCTGGGTCTAGTGATCCCTCTATAAAGCTTTCCTTATACAGAGATTAATCCGGGTCTAGTGATCCCTCTATAAAGCTTCCTTATACAGAGATTAATCCGGGTCTAGTGATCCCTCTATAAAGCTTTCCTTATACAGAGATTAATCCGGAGTCTAGTGATCCCTCTATAAAGCTTTCCTTATACAGAGATTAATCCGGGTCTAGTGATCCCTCTATAAAGCTTTCCTTATACAGAGATTAATCTGGGTCTAGTGATCCCTCTATAAAGCTTTCCTTATACAGAGATTAATCCTGGGTCTAGTGATCCCTCTATAAAGCTTTCCTTATACAGAGATTAATCCGGAGTCTAGTGATCCCTCTATAAAGCTTTCCTTATACAGAGATTAATCTGGGTCTAGTGATCCCTCTATAAAGCTTCCTTATACAGAGATTAATCCTCGGTCTAGTGATCCCTCTATAAAGCTTCCCTTATACAGAGATTAATCTGGGTATGCAGTGGTTTCACATTAGGATCGGTGTATATATTGTGTCCGTGTTGTGATCTCGTTAATATCCGCGCGGGTCACATGATCTGTGAAATATGCTTCTTGTTTGGTTCCCGCGAGTCCATCAGGTCCCGGAGACGTTTATTTTTCACTGTCGCCGGGCAGGATTTATTTCAGTGGAAACGCACTTTGTAAATTGTCTGATTTTCTCCTCGTTAGAAACTTCTGCATTTCAAATCGACGTGAAATCCCCCGATGAAAGGTCCTACAAATAATGGGGAAAATGTGCGAACGAGGCTGAACTGCCCCGAATCGGATTACACGACGGGGAAACATCAGAACGCCTAAAAACAGCCGTGTGAATAATCTGTAAGAGAGACACTGGAGACCGCCAAGAAACGACCCCCACCATATCCCCCAGAAAACACGCAGCACACACCTCCACAAAGACATGTCTGAAGAGGCGAGACCTCCAGCACCGTCCAGCCGGGCCTCGAGATAGGGCCCCGTCACAAGAGCTTACAATCGAGAGACGGACACATCTTCATTTAAATGGCCACATAGTTACACAAATACACAAACACACAAACACATAGAAAAGAACAAACATTTATTTACACATTCTCAAAAATCCTGTAACCGACACAGGAGACTCGTCCATTCGAGGTAAAAGCCCAGCAGCCACAGCCATAGCCGTAGCCATAGCCGTAGCCATAGCCGCAGCTGCAGCGCATCAACTAAACACACAAACAAGTGACATATAGTATTGTGAAAAAGTTTACAATGACGTGTCGCAAGAGGGAGACAGTGTCAGTATGTTTTTGTGAATGACGCTGCAGAGGCGCAACATAAAAGTGTCTGGACATTGCGCAGAAGAGAAATCCTGAAGCATGGTCAGTGAGGCAGACAGTGAGGCTTTGCGTAAGATAAGGGCCCGGGCAGTGCTGCAGGGTGAGAGTTTATTGTGCTGTAAGGAGACAGGAAGGCCCTGGTGGAAGATGCTCCTCGGCTTCTCAGACTCGGGCAGTGCTGCAGGGTGAGAGTTTATTGTGCTGTAAGGAGACGGGAAGGCCCTGGTGGAAGATGCTCCTCGGCTTCTCAGACTCGGGCAGTGCTGCAGGGTGAGAGTTTATTGTGCTGTAAGGAGACGGGAAGGCCCTGGTGGAAGATGCTCCTCGGCTCCTCAGACCCGGTCAGTGCTGCAGGGTGAGAGTTTATTGTGCTGTAAGGAGACGGGAAGGCCCTGGTGGAAGATGCTCCTTGGCTCCTCAGACCCGGTCAGTGCTGCCGGGTGAGAGTTTATTGTGCTGTAAGGAGACGGGAAGGCCCTGGTGGAAGATGCTCCTCGGCTTCTCAGACTCGGGCAGTGCTGCAGGGTGAGAGTTTATTGTGCTGTAAGGAGACGGGAAGGCCCTGGTGGAAGATGCTCCTCGGCTCCTCAGACCCGGGCAGTGCTGCAGGGTGAGAGTTTATTGTGCTGTAAGGCAGTGACGTGCAATGAGGTCAGTTGCTGGTGAGGCACTGGCTAGTATCAGAGCCAGATATACACAGGGTTACACAGTCGCAATTTACGCATTTGATTATCGTTATATAGGAGAATAGAGTTTCACTATTTATAAAGTAAAGTTCGCATTTTTTTTAGTTCTAAGAGCATGCACTTACAATACTGACTAATAGAGGGCGCTATTACACACATGCTGATTGCTGAGCTCTGCCTGCCCACCCCCTAACGACTGACGAGGACAGTCACATGACTGTCCTGCGTCAATCAATCCATGGAGAGCTCTGCCTCCCATGGGGGCGGTTTTTTTAAAAAAAAGAAGTGCTTGAGATCAATGGAGCTTTCCCATTGGCTCAAGCTTTCAATTGCTCTCATTGCCTCTGGAGGCACTGAAAAGCGTAGAACCAGGAAGTCAGCTTGAGCTACACAATTAGTGTAGCATTCAGCTGCGCAAATTGCGTAGGCTAGGCTGGCTCAGTGCTGCCCCTGCTGTCTGTGTACTGAATCACACACACAAATACAGCAGCCAGCAAACTGAAAGTGCAGGGCTGGAAAAAAGCGGAGGACAGAAGCACAGCGAGGTAGCGTGGAGAGGTGAGTATGAGAACTTTTTTCAATAAATAACATTTTATTTACAGTTTAAATATACATACAATACATGTCATTACAGCACAATGAGCACATTCATTTACTGGAATGGCTCTGCCTCCCCTGACTGCACGTCCCTGCTGTAAGGAGACGGGAAGGCCCTGGTGGAAGATGCTCCTCAGGCCCAGACAGTGCTGCAGAGTGAGAGTTTATTGTGCTGTAAGGAGACGGGAAGGCACTGGTGGAAGATGCTCCTCAGGCCCAGACAGTGCTGCAGAGTGAGAGTTTATTGTGCTGTAAGGAGACGGGAAGGCCCTGGTGGAAGATGCTCCTCAGACCCGGGCAGTGCTGCAGAGTGAGAGTTTATTGTGCTGTAAGGAGACGGGAAGGCACTGGTGGAAGATGCTCCTCAGGCCCAGACAGTGCTGCAGAGTGAGAGTTTATTGTGCTGTAAGGAGACGGGAAGGCACTGGTGGAAGATGCTCCTCAGGCCCAGACAGTGCTGCAGAGTGAGAGTTTATTGTGCTGTAAGGAGACGGGAAGGCACTGGTGGAAGATGCTCCTCAGACCCGGGCAGTGCTGCAGAGTGAGAGTTTATTGTGCTGTAAGGAGAAGGGAAGGCCCTGGTGGAAGATGCTCCTCGGCTCCTCAGACCCGGGCAGTGCTGCAGAGTGAGAGTTTATTGTGCTGTAAGGAGACGGGAAGGCGCTGGTGGAAGACGCTCCTCAGGCCCGGGCAGTGCTGCAGAGTGAGTTTATTGTGCTGTAAGAGACGGGAAGGCCCTGATGGAAGATGCTCCTCGGGCCCGGGCAGGAGACACTGTAATGCTGCTCTAATGGCACGTTGTCAGAAGAACCAGAGTTCCTGCATTACTGGAGATGTCACACGAGAAGCAAAAGAAAGTGCAGACGTCACGACAGACAAACTTCCCATCCCTGTTCAAAGCATCTTGGAGCCAAAGGAGACCAGGGTCTCTACATTCAGACTCTGAGCACAGGAACATGACCTCCACCTCATAGACACTCGGAACACGAAGGGAGAGTGGCAGGAAATGTTCAAATATACACAGTAATTCCAGGAGTTCAATGTAAAAGGAAGTCACAGGACTGGCTGCCATTATGGGTGGACAGATCTCTGTAGCCCAGCAGGGTCACATCTGCCAATGCCACTTCCTTGCAGGACCCCCCCCCCCGTGTTCTACCCAGCCAGACTGCTGTGCCTTCCTCCAGTCCTCAGACGAATCTCAAGGACCGGGACACATAGAACCTGCTAGCACCCCCAGAAATAAGACGAGGCTGTATGTGATGGAAACCTCCGCCACCTTTTCCATGATTTACGCTACAGGTGTATGGGACTGGCTGGGGCGGACACTCACAGCATTGCCCACACTACATATAGACTGTGTGCCCCTTGGAGAGGAGCGGATGCCAGCCTCGTGCTCGCAGACTATGGATAATTATGGCAGAGAATGTTCATAGGGTATTTGCGCATTGCCAAACTGTTTGTGATGTGTTTTATATCTTATTTCTGTGAATAATTAGGTTTCTGTAATCTGGAATTATGCAAATACTTCCAAATGCTCTTGAACCCAGGAAATACTTGAAAATGAGAGAAATCTCAATGTATCCTTCCTGGTAAAATCCTTTATAAATAAATAAAATACTGCCTCACTGTCTGTATGTGTGTATTTATTATCTGTCTATATTTGAATAGGTTGTAATCTGCTGTCTTTAATCTACTTGTCAATCACTATCGCCCATTGTCTTAATTCATTAAGAAATGCTAAGTAGTGTTTACTGTAACTGTTGACTGTAATTAGATTTCACTTTCCAATAAGTAAATGTTTGTGCATTTATCTGTACCAGTGTGATTAGGTCCCCTTGAAGAGGTTGTGATTTTGTGAATGTAAATGACCCCTGTTTATCCACATAAATATCTGGGCTTGTTCTCTGATTAAAGCAGTTCTATTCTGACCTAATTTGAAGTCACGGCTCATAGTTTGGGTAGCAGCTATCTTCTGCACGCTGTGCAGGTCTACAGTTTTGGATTATTTTTGGGGGATATTAGCAAGGCTTTCTACATGTACCCGTCTTTAAGCTCCGGCTAAGGACTGGAGAATGACACAGGAGACACAAGGGAACCCGGTGTCCAGTGTGGAAGTGGCCTTTGACAAATGTGACCCTGTTGGGGCTCAGAGATCTGTTACACCGTAGATCCGAGGTCTTTCACGGTTAGAATGGAACTGGTTTTAATCAGGGACACTCACACACATTTATATGGTCACAAATGGTTCATTTACCTACACAACCCCCCCCCCCTAGAAACTGCTGGGAGACCTAATTATGCCAAAACAGATAATTGGGCAACATTTGCCTTTTGGAAGGTGAAAATTAATTAGATTAGGAACAGTCAATTAAATCAAACATTACTTAACATTTCTAACCAGGCAGGACAATGGGAATCGGGATAATAGATCACAGTTTAAAAAAGGCAGTGAGTGTGTCCGACGACAAAGATTATGTTTGAGGAGCTGTTAATCATATATTTACACCTTTCTGAGAGCAGGTTTACTGGAAGGCTAATCTGATCATCAGATAGTAACAGACAATAGCCATATGGACAACAGCATTCTTGCATAATTACAGATTATACCAACATTCTGAACACAAGAAGGCAATGGGATGATATTGATTATGAGTCCTGCACCCTACAAATCCATCTCCATGCCCACGGACCCCAACTCCAGATGACGAACTTCACAAGCGCTATGTGAGGTCTGTGACAATGGGATTAGTCGAAACTTTGAGAAACAGAAGGATTTAAACAGAATTCTCCCCCCATATCCAGAAATTTCTATTTATAAAAGCCAAATGGTATAAAGTGTCAGAAAAACAAAGCAACACGCATTGAGGACAAAGAGCGACATACACACAGTGGACATGGTGCCGGGGGGTGTATAATTTCTCAGTACTGTTGTGGAAATTTTATTATGTGGACATTATATTCTAGGATGTGTGTGTGTTTTATAAATTGTCATCTGTCTCCCTGTGTTTGGATTAAACTGAGAATCGCTCTAGCAGAGTGTATTTTGGGTTAATCAGAACCAGCGGCAAAACCGTCAGTATGAAAACCTTCTCTTGGGTTTAGAGACGTGTTCTCAGTGTGTGTAGGCGTTTGGCGGTTTGTGAGTACTAAGTGCAATGCGCTGGGCTTCTTACCTCCCAATGTCTATGCACATTGGAGAAGTGAAGTCTGCATAACGAGAGATATGTATTATATCTCTGTTGCGGCTACGCTATCCCTTTCTGGATACATACCTGCTTTTAAGACATTTAAGCCTTGTCTGTACACTGGTACCGTGTGCTGACAATAACTGAATGTCTCCGCAGATATAAGTCGCAAATCCATAAGAACAAGTAAACTGATCTTCACTAGATGCTGATCACTCTGAGCAGTATCTGAATGGGGTCCATACTGACAGTGATGGGGGATGGTCGGACAAACATGGCTGACGGGGACCATGGAGATGACTCAGGGATGAGTCATGTACAGGGGGCCGGTCGGTCATTCTAGTCCACTCCCCTGTCCTTTTAATATGTAAATGTAATTACTGGGCAAACTGGTTCCTGTTGTAAAGCCAGTGAGCCACTGGGCATTGTCCTATGGTGTATTAAATTAAGCGGACCAGGGGCACACAGCCCACTTGGTCAGATGAACTCCAGCTAAAGCAGCATGTGTGTGTGTGACTCTTTCTGGGATAGAGAAGGGATCCATTATACAGGGAGCGTTCAGGTAAGTATGGCAGGGAGAGCAGAGAGCTGCTTGTAAGTGCAGCGGATCAAACTACAGAGAAATTAAAAGTAGACTAATTTCTACAACATTATGGTGAGCCAGGTTAAACAAGGAACCAACAGATTTTTCCTCTGCACAGTAGAAAAAAGGAGAGAGAGGAAGTAAATTGTAATTTTGTCTCCTGCGTCGAGGAAATTTCTGCTTGGTAAAAGAACATTTTTGCTCGTTTTGTGTAAGAATGAGGTAAGTAATTTTCTGTTGTGTAGTTTTTTGGTGGATCTGAGCTGATTGTACAGAGACTGTATGGTGAGATTGTGACGTGTGTGCTGACTAGTACAGGGTATCGTTTTTGTTGTAACTTCTGTTTGTGTAACTTTTATGTTTGTAAGAGGTGATTTTGGTTTGTAGAGGCAGAATTTTGTTTGTACAGGAGAAACGGCATTTAGAGGATTTTTATACTGTTAGCCTGTAAATCAGAGGAGGTTTGCTCTGGTTTCGGGGGTGGGGCACAGGGAATAGAGAAACTGTTTTGTTTAATTTGGTTTCTCTATTGCTGGATTTTGGAGACACCATCTTTTATTATCTTTGCTGTGAAGAACATGTGCTTTGGCAGCCATCTTTGATTACCTTTGTGTGAAGAACATGTGTTTTGGCAGCCATCTTGGTTAGTTTGGTGCTGCAGGTTTTTAACAAGGAATTCAGTTTTAGATGGAGCTGATTTACTTTTAGTTTTGGTGTGTATGGAAAGCGATTCGTTTGTTTTTGTATCAAATGTTAGTTTTTGTCCTGAAGTTATTTTTGTCTTTTTTTGTAACTTTTCTATGTACAGCTTGATTTTGTTGTAAGTTTTGTGCTGGATATCGTTTGAGTGTTCGGTTATGTTATAGCCCAGTGACCAGCCTGATAGGGGAATCATTATGTGATGGTTAATGATTCTGCTTAACGTTTGTATATCTGTGGCTGTTACACTGAATTGTAGAATTGTTCAGCATAGTTAATACGGGTACTACAGTGTAGAAGGGTGGTGCTTTGTAGTTCTGTGCCAAAAGTATTGGGACAACTCATAGAGATTGATAGCAGTGTCTTTTTCGTAGTAAGCATTGTAGTGTTTGTATTCCTGTATAATGGAAAGCATTTTTAAGGAAGTAGCTAAGATAGAACACACAGTGGCCATTGTTCAAGCTATGCAGGGATCTATTGATCCGTGGCGGCAGGCTCAGAATTGTGTAGCAGACCTGATAGGTAACGGAAAGTTCCCCAAACGGAAAGGAAAGTATGCTCTGATTTTTGCTGCTGGTTGGATAGCTGATAAATTTCAGGAGTCTTGTAGGCTGAAGCTGAGTTTGGAAGGAGAGATGGAAGATTTAAAAGTGGAAATTGGTAAATTGAGAGCTCTTGTCCAGCAGGCAGCTGAAGCTAGCACTGAGTATGAATGTACTGTGAGGTCTAATACTGAGCTGTACAAGGAGAATGAATGTTTGTCTGAAAGCTCGACGCATGCACAGGAGGCTGTAAGGGAATTGTCTGGTCCCAGCAGGAGGACAGAAGTTGAACATTGTGCTGTAAGTATGGAGAAGTGTGAGGACTTTGGGTCAGATACTGAAACCAACTCAGGGATGGAGATGGACAGTTTGTCTGACCCTGGAGTTGGAAAGGTTAATGCAATGGCAGAGGATATCTCAGGTGAGTCTGTGGTAAAATGACCCCATTCAGATGGTAGTGTGGGATCTAGGCATGCTGGGATGGTTAGTGTTGTGCAGCAAGGCCGATCACCATGTGCCCAGAGAAGGTTTTGTGCAGGGAGACAAGCTATTCGTTGTTTTGCATGCAGGGGATTTTCACATATAGCGAGGTACTGTGTGGTAACTAATGGCAACAGACACAGAGATTCTAAGTATCCCAGAACCACACCTAGAAGTAAAGCGGTTTATTCAGCAAGGTGGGGTAATGGTCCCAGACATGGATCTTTGCAAAGGCATAGAAGCCAGGGTCAGCCAAGGTCATGGATCCAGGAAACAGATTTAAAATCCCAATATGAACGGCTGAAATGTGAAAATGTGAAGCTTAGAGAGGAAAGAGATCATTTCTGGGAATTCAGCAGAGTTCCTAATTTTGGGTTCCAGAGAAGGGGAAATGAAGAGATGCTATTGAGGTCTTTCTAAACTATTTTACTGTTTGTATTTTGCAGGAAAAAAAATGGAACTTTTAAACTTAATTCAAATTGACTTTTTCCTTTCGCTGGAAACCTGTTTGGGGAGCTTATTGTAATGTTAAATCCTGTTTCTATGGTAATATAAAGGTGGCTGGGGACTGGACTGTTTCAGGCATTGATGTGTTAATTCAGTCCTATACAATTGTGTGTTCCAAGGGTTTTTTGTTTTGTTTTTGGTGTTTGCATTGAGGTTTGGTTTTAAGTTAAAAGTTACTTTTTACTGAATTTCAATGTATATAGCAAGATTTCCTGTAACTGAAGTTTTTGGTAGAGAGTGTACTTCAGTTGTGTTTTTTTTTCATGTTATTGTTTTGGGTTTTAGAACTTTGCTGCATTTTGTATAGTATCGCGTTACTGTTGGTTTTGTAGTAGAAAAAGAAAGGATTTGGTTTTAAAACTTTCTTTTTATATTTACTACGTCAAAGCGGATTGTGCAAGCGAGAATAACTGGTTTATAGTTGCTTTGCGCTGCGAGTAGTTTATTTCGGTTTTAATTTCAGACTGTTTGTTAGGTTTTTGTTAGTTTCATTTGGTGACAGTGATTCAGGTGTTGTACGGAGACATCGTACAACTAGGAAATAGACAGCAGAAGGCTATCCCCATTTAACTTCTGTATTGAGAGAAGCCACATTGTTCTGTAGAGAAAAAGGATAGTCATTGTGCTGTGCGATTTAGTCTGGCGACGCAGTGTACGGTCGTACAGCGTATACGCTTGTGTATGCATACACTGTGAGGGGAAGAGACAACGACTTCAGGGAGGGGTGTATTCTGCGGTTGTTGACTAATGGTTTGGGGCATAGTTCTGTACCAAACCTGTTGGGACAACAAGCCATAGAGTTACACGTCGCCTCGGTTAGGGTCTCTAGTTGGGGGACTATAGTGGTATAGTGGTTATAGTCTGACAATCCACCGTAAAAGAGGACACCGGACGGTGCTCTCCTAAATTGGTGCAAAGGGTTTCCCTGGACGCAGGGGTAAGACGACAAGCCGATTCGAATCGCCTTGGGCAATGTGCTGTCCATGCAAGGGAAGCAAAAGCAAGGCTCCCCACAGTCAGACGGTTGCACAGCACATGAAATCTAGTTTTGGGGCAAAGGCAACGAAACCCCTTTAAAGAATGGCATAGATGGTCCAAGGGTACCGCTTGGGGTATCCCTCTGGAGGGGACATTTGACGCCTGGAGATGGGAGAAATTCATAACTGAGTTTAAACCCAGACTCTGGACGGCAAAGACCTTAGATGTAGCTCAGATGGGACTTCAGAAGTCTATTCAGGTAAACCGACAGGGTATACAGAAGGCGGTTTCAGTCCGGAAGAACCGCATTATGTACACCTGGCCAGAGGGGATAGCTGCGATTGGTGATCCAATGATGGAAGCGGAAGAGGCTCTTTCTGGGCTAACTCTGCTAAGGCAGGCTGGATCCACCAACACTGGATCTATTGTAGTTTCCTCTGATGTTTCTGTTATCACCAATGTAACTAACTCTGCTCTCTCCAGTTTTTTTGTGTTTTTACATTCCAGGGTCAACAACATGGACACGTCTTCCTCAGGCGTCCGTGACTAGTCCCTCGGAATACAGTTGCAAGCTGAAGATCGTGTTAGATTAGTGGGCCCCAATCCAGGGGTGGTACTGCTGCAGTGTGTGGATGACTTGCTTCTTTGCTATCCCACACGGGAGGTTTGTTATCGGCATACTGTATCATTGCTTAACCATCTGGCGCCCACAGGTAATAAGGCTAACAAGGAGAAAGTACAGTTTTTGCAAGGAAAAGGTTATATTTTTAGGACATTGCATCTCTCAGGGTACCCGACCTTTAACCACCCAGAGAGTAAAGATATTAAGTGGCTCTAACACCCACTAAACTGACTCTAAGACGATGCACCATTTTGAACCCAGCGTCTCTTCTTCCTGTTATTAAGGAGGAAGAGAAGGGGGAGATAATGCTGTGAAAAACGAAAATTTTCCAACTTTTACTAACCATTCTAACCTCTCAACTTCTCCAACCTAGTAGGGAAACACTTTGAGGACCATCATGATTGCTTTTCCTTGATGAGCTCCAAAAAGTCCACCGGGTCCAGGAGTCTCTCCCGGACCCAAACTCAATAACCAGTGTTCATTGTATTCAACCAGGTGATTGGGTCGTGCTAAAGAAACATCAGAGGACGGGACTAGAGCCGAGATATCTTGGTCCATTCCAGGTGCAGCTGACGACGCCAACCTCTCTGAAGCTCGAAGGACGAGACAACTGGATCCACGCCGGTCACTGCAAGAAGTTTATCAAATACGTCAAAGAGTGAAGAGTATCATTTTCTTTATTCGTTTAGTTTAGTTTTTAGCGAGGGAAATGTACCTAAGACTAGCAAGGGCCACAAGGAGACATTTGTAATAGTAACCCTGGCTCCTGCCATTCGCTCGTTTAAGTTCTTGTGCGGTGTTACAGTGAGGGAGATCACCAATGAACAACGACAGTAGAGCGTCCAAAGGGGGGGTTACAAGGGTCAGGTCCACACTGACGGGAGAAGGGCAGAGGCGGAGCTATAGGTAGTGAGGGTTGGAATCTTTTTGTAAAGCTTTGGGAAGCTTCAAGGATTTCTGGTTTTCCATTGGATCCTGGCTAAAGGAAATGGGAGTATATATACTTATGGTGTTTCTGTCTCTATTCCTTCTATATGCCGGAGTGAGATGTTCCTGATGTCTAATCGACCGAGTTACCGAAGCCCGAACAGATGAGACGCCCTGAAGACCAGCCCATGGACCGGATACAGAGGATTTCAGACCGACCGACGACCGACGCAACCCACCACCTCATGTCCTCCCTCAGAGTCACCTCCCCTAAAGTAGATTCTACGTGTCAAGTTCCACGTGTCAAGATTTGTTTTAAGATTTGCCAAAAAAAATCGGCGTGTCAAGATCTGTTTTAAGACTTTCTCTAAGATTCTACGTGTCAAGATGGACTGTCTGTTGTTTTCCATCATCTGTTTGGCTTTTTGCATTCAGGACTTTCCATATACAAGAGGAACTGTTTCTTTCCGAGGAAGATCGAGATTCATCGAGGGACACTGGGGAGCAAATGATAAAGAGGAGGGACTGTTGAGGAAATTTTATTATGTGGACATTATATTCTAGGATGTGTGTGTTTTATAAATTAATAAAGCAAAAAAGTTGATCTGCACACTTAAAAAAGCAGAGGTGCACTCCTAAAACAAGGCTTCCCAAAAAAACCTCTATAAATATGAAACAACAAAGGTAAGGATGCACTCAAATAAACTCCAATTTATTAATACAAAACCATAATAAAATATGACATATATAATAATAAACTTAACAAAGATACATAAGTACAACAATAATAATGAACTAAATGTACTACAATATAATAAATTAAGCAACAATTAGCCGGCACTATAGAAAACAGCAAGTATAGAGAGCGGAGCCAGGGATCCCAACGTTTCGACTAAACGTCTTTATCAAGGGATATAAAAAAGTGTAGGTACCTTATATATATAGGTCACAACTTCCCCAGGAGGACCAATCAGCAAGAAAAGTAAGAATGCATACACCTGTAATTAATAATGGCGGCCGCCAAGTCAAACAACCGGCTTCAAGCAAAAAAATGCAAGACTCCGGTGCCGACCGGGACACAATGAGCATGCGCCTAAACGGCGCATGCGCAATGGATATCCCAAACTAAAACCATCCCAGCTGACGATAATGAACGAGAGAAGGGGTATACTCGCCAGACATTTACAGAAAAACGGCATAATCATAACAAGGACTATTGAGTAATGGCAAAAAAAGAAAACAACAAGATTCTATACAAAAATCAATACAATATTACACAGAAAACAACCAATGATTACCAAAATTAGCAAAGAATGTGCCATTCGATAGTCAAAGATATCATCATTTGTATATAAAGAGCCAAAAATCATGAACCCCTAATCTCTATCTAAAACATGATTATACAAAAAGTAACATTAGCATCAGAGACTCATTGAGATCTATACATATGTGAAGAAATATATTAATAGAGATATATATAAAAATTAATGAATGTAAAAATATTTTTATAAATAATATAATCACATATATCCATTTCTTTGGGCACTATAACAATTCTCACAAATAATTCCTACTGGACATCTATATCAGCACATATTAACCATAAGCCCATCCAGAAATACATATATATACATCAAATAAATATAAAGAAAAACCTAAAAAAATATATACATAAATATATGAAGAAAATATAAATAAAAAAATGAAATTATTTGTGAGAATTGTTATAGTGCCCAAAGAAATGGATATATGTGATTATATTATTTATAAAAATATTTTTACATTCATTAATTTTTATATATATCTCTATTAATATATTTCTTCACATATGTATAGATCTCAATGAGTCTCTGATGCTAATGTTACTTTTTGTATAATCATGTTTTAGATAGAGATTAGGGGTTCATGATTTTTGGCTCTTTATATACAAATGATGATATCTTTCACTATCGAATGGCACATTCTTTGCTAATTTTGGTAATCATTGGTTGTTTTCTGTGTAATATTGTGTTGATTTTTGTATAGAAACTTGTTGTTTTCTTTTTTTGCCATTACTCAATAGTCCTTGTTATGATTATGCCGTTTTTCTGTAAATGTCTGGCGAGTATACCCCTTCTCTCGTTCATTATCGTCAGCTGGGATGGTTTTCGTTTGGGATATCCATTGCGCATGCGCCGTTTAGGCGCATGCTCATTGTGTCCCGGTCAACACCGGAGTCTTGCATTTTTTTTGCTTGAAGCCGGTTGTTTGACTTGGCGGCCGCCATTATTAACCACTTCGATGCTATGGACGCGCTCAGCGCGTCCAACCGCATGTCACGTTCCATGCGGTGGATGCGCTGAGCGCGTCCAGCCTTTGGGGTCAGCGTTCGGCCGGGTTCCAGCCGATCGCTGGCCCCCCCGGTGCGGGTTGACATCCTCGATGTCAGCCCAGCATCCGGAACCGCCGCCGGGCTAATTAGGTGTCATCGCAGCGGCGCGATGACACCTAATTCAGGCGCCCCCCCCCCCGCATGTGCGGAGGAGGCGTCTGAAAGGGAGGGGGGAGGTCCTTCGGACCTCTCTCCCTCCCGATCAGCGGCGTTGCGGGGATAACCCAGGCACCATTTGGAAGGGCACAGCCTGCCCTTCCAAATGGTACCTGGCATTAACCCCTGGGGAGCCGGATCACGAATCGGCGCTGAAAAGCGCCGGTTCGTGATCCTTTCCCGGAGCTGGCCGACATCTTGGATGTCGGCCAAGCCTCTGGGAACTCCCCCTGAGGACTGGCGTCATCGTGCATAGCACGATGACGCCAGTCCTGGAGTTAACCCCTAGCTGCCACCAATGGTGGAGATAGGGGGTTCCAATGAACCCCCTATCTCTCGATCCGTGGCAGCTAGGGGTTAAAGTTTGGTATTGTTGGATCGGCCAGAGCATGGCCGTTCCAACGATACCAAACTCGAAAGTGAAAAAAGTTAGTAAAAAAATAAAATAAAAATAAAAATAAAAAAATATTTAAAAAAAATTATAAAAAAAATAAACAAGTTTTTTTTCTTTTTTTTGGTTTGTTAATGCAGCAATATTGTTCCCATTTCAATTATAATGTGAACAATGATGCTGCACTAACGATTTTTGTATGTGGTGCGTTTGTTAAAAATCGTGTAATTTTCCCCAAAAAAAATGTAACGAGACCCCATCTCTAATTTTTTTAACAAGCGCACCCCATACAAAATATAACCGCAATTGCTTGCATGTTAAAATGTGAAAAAAAAACACTTTACACATTGTAAATTATTGAAAAATCATATTTTATTGCATTTTTTGTTATAATATACAGACAGGTCATGACGTATACATATAATAATGACATATTATGAATCTGCCGAGTCTGACGGAAAGAACGATATATAATATGTCTGGGTCATATACTAAAATAAGCCTTCAAAACGCATTTAAACATGATGAGCAAAACCGGTAAAAATTACCTCAGCACAGGGGCGGGAAAAGCCTCAGCAGCGAAAGGGTTAATTACAGGTGTATGCAGTCTTACTTTTCTTGCTGATTGGTTCTCCTGGGGAAGTTGTGACCTATATATATAAGGTACCTACACTTTTTTATTTCCCTTGATAAAGACGTTTAGTCGAAACGTTGGGATCCCTGGCTCCGCTCTCTATACTTGCTGTTTTCTATAGTGCCGGGTAATTGTTGCTTAATTTATTATATTGTAGTACATTTAGTTCATTATTATTGTTGTACTTATGTATCTTTGTTAAGTTTATTATTATATATGTCATATTTTATTATGGTTTTGTATTAATAAATTGGAGTTTGAGTGCATCCTTACCTTTGTTGTTTTGTGTTTTATAAATTGTCATCTGTCTCCCTGTGTTTGGATTAAACTGAGAATCGCTCTAGCAGAGTGTATTTTGGGTTAATCAGAACCAGCGGCAAAACCGTCAGTATGAAAACCTTCTCTTGGGTTTAGAGACGTGTTCTCAGTGTGTGTAGGCGTTTGGCGGTTAGTGAGTACAAAGTGCAATGCGCTGGGCTTCTTACCTCCCAATGTCTATGCACATTGGAGAAGTGAAGTCTGCATAACGAGAGATATGTATTATATCTCTGTTGCGGCTACGCTATCCCTTTCTGGATACATACCTGCTTTTAAGACATTTAAGCCTTGTCTGTACACTGGTACCGTGTACTGACAATAACTGAATGTCTCCGCAGATATAAGTCGCAAATCCATAAGAACAAATAGACTGATCTTCACTAGATGCTGATCACTCTGAGCAGTATCTGAATGGGGTCCATACTGACAGTGATGGGGGATGGTCGGACAAACATGGCTGACGGGGATTGAAAGGTATTTTAATATGATAGGTAGTTTTTAATTTTTGCATTAGTGTGAAATACCCCCCTCCTTTTTCCAGCATGGTGTCTGTTCAATTTCGTTTCCTCTCGAGGCTAGTCAGCGGGGTGATGGAAATAGATATCCTGTGTTGACTTAGAATGCCCGCGAAATCTTTGTTACGTGATATAGAAATGTATCTGCTCTGATTGGTTGTTGTATCACATTCCTATGTTGGGAGTGAAAACTGCAGGAAGTTTTTATGTATGTATAACGAACATTTCTATTGGATGATTGAAACAATAAACCAATCTGACAGACCACGGACAGATCAGATGCTAATCTGCCATATCTCGGTGTGGTTGGGTCTGTCGTCTCCTCTGATCAGAGTCGCGCAGCGCCTTACTTCATTTTTGATATATAAGAAGAAACTTGAAAAAGGTTTATGGTAATTATAATGGAAATTAGAACTTAACAGTTGGTGTCAGAAGTGGGATTTAATAATTCAATTGTCTGATATGATTTATTTCATGTTAAACAATTGCCTATATAGATAAAAGAATTTTTGCTTCCATGGGAGGCTGTCTGTGAGAGCCACTGTGTTGTTGTAGGATGCTGTGTTTGTTTTTCTTTGTTGTTTGTTTATCTTAACTCGCCTGATAGAGAACTGTTAATGAGCGGTGACTCACTCGTTATGTTGATGTACCCCGATGAAGTTCTGGTGCTGAGTATTCGTTATGTCACTCACCCGGGAAACTGAAAGATGTTTCTAGCGTTGAGTAAATGTGTGTCTTTGTGTCCATAGTGTAGCTCTATTGTGTTCTGGAGTTCTGGCTCGTAGCATTTTATTTTAATTGATTAAATTTTGATTTAGAAACATAGAAAAATGTCGGCAGATAAGAACCTTTCGGCCCATCTAGTCTGCCCAATTACATGGATACTTTACCTGGATTTATCTTTTGTTTAGGATAGCCTTATGCCTATCCCATGCTTGCTTAAATTCAATTACTGTTTTGGCCTCTACCACTTCAACTGGAAGGCTATTCCATGTATCCACCACCCTCTCAGCAAAATAATGCTTCCTGATGTTACTTTTATACATAATATATGATTTCTTCTTGTATATCGAATAATTTAATCTCCCATTGAGAGACAGTTTTTTCTTTTTCCTCTTAATTTTTTATTTTTATTTTCTTGCGCGCTGCTGCCATTTTTTCTTTATTTTTTTTGCGGCATGTGTTTGCGCGCTGATTCTAAAGGATTTGCTAACGTTTTTTTCTTTCAGATTGCATGTTTGTTTTTGTTTTATGTTTTATTTTGTTTCTGGCCATTGATTGCGTCTGTTTATTTAAATGTTTGTCTTTACTAACTATTAATATATGTGTTTATCTTTGATGTTTTGTATTTCGGAGTTTTGATATTATGTTTTTCATATGTAATTTATGTATAGGGACTGCTCTTAGAACGGGTTGCTTTGTTTCAGTCTTTACTGCTTTGCCTCGTGTAAAAAAAAAAAAAAAGGCACAGGAAATGGAGACAATAGGGCTTTACTTTTACAGTGACTTTCAAAAGCGCCTGCTAACTTTTTTTCTCTTTCTCATACATTCATTTTTTCTCTTTGTTCTTTTTTTATTTAATTAAAAAAACTCTTTATTTGTAATGTATAATGTTATTATGTGTTTGTATAAGGATTTTTTTTGCTTTGAATACTAGTAGTCTTTTAGCAGTGCAAGTTGGATAATGGAATATGTAGTTATTTTTGTTGTTCTGTGAGTATCTATTTGGGATAATTGAACAGTATATACAAATGACATGTGTCTAATGCCTTGAAAGACTTTAGTAGCAGTTGAATTCTGGAGCTGTTAGTGCTTTATAAAACTGTAACTGTTGTGGAATTGGGCGCGGTTTGAGTGCTTCACGTGCGTACAGTAGTGGAACAGAAGAAAGTAATTATGGGAGCTGGATTTACTGTAAATGGATTATAAATTGATGTATGATATATATATATAAAAATTAGTGTATCAAGGTGATGGGCTCAAAGTTGTACATTTTCCCAAGAGAGGCGTGGTCGGTTATTTTCCTCTGGTCTTTATTTGAGTCCGGCACTAAGGGATTGACCGCACCTTAATATAGGTTATATGTTTTGCCAAAATGGCTGACTGAGATCATTTACAGTGTTTGTAACTTGTGTAATGGAATATATATGAAGGTTCATGTTTAGTTGTTTGGAATCTAAGAGGATGAAGTGATATAAAGCTGAAGGATTTGAGTGAAAGTTTAAAGGAAAGCGCCTACAGGTTTAGTAGCGCTGTACAAAGGAATTTAGGCAGATTTCAAATAAGAGAAGGTGGTTTTTTGGTTTTATTTTAGTTGACTAAGGAAGATGGAAGGTTGTAGTTTGGTATCTGAGTATTGTTTGATTTGTTTTCTTTTTCTGCAGTGGTAGCAAGATGTCTAGTATTATTTTTTTTTGCTGTCTGATGTTTTTGTCTTTTGGTGTGAAGTGCAATAGCGTATAACTTTGCCTCCATTGAATATTCTTGGAGGGAATAAAACAGGTTGTAAAATAGCTGCACAAACACCTCACGTTTGAATGTTTGTTTTTAACCAATATTCTTAAAAAAGATTATTGATGTTTATTAAGAATCTTTTTCTCTGAGTTTCCTCTGAGAACTTTGTGCTAATTAACGCGTCAAGTTTTAAACATGCCCTTCTATACTTTCTTTCCCAGTTCATGATATTTTTGTTGTGTTTTTTTATTTGAATTGAAGTTCACATTCTTTTCCTAGTCTCCTCCATTTTGTCTCACTCATGACCCCTCCTCTCCTCCGTGTTGTCTCACTCATGACCACTCCTTTTCTTTGTGTCCAAAAATGTGTTGCATTTTTTTCTTCTCCATTTTAAAAGTATTTTAACCATATGAATTTTAAAGTTTTTTACAGGTTAATAATACAATTTTTTCCCAAGTTTTTATTTTAGGTGAAAATTACCCATGCATGCCAACTTTGCTCAAGCTAGATGGAAGATTATGTGATACCAATATTGATAAAGCTGTTGGAATTGAAGGAAATTTACTCAAACACATTATCATTTCACATTGCAATGTTACATCAACCGGATAATAAGGAATTATCAGACACCAGGCAATAAAACAATCCTAATTTATCGACAACTCATCAATAAATCATGTGATTAAAGAAGATCATTGATTTGGAAATAAAACTTAAGACATATCAGTTTTACAAAACTTGTTATTTTCAACCAGTAAGACAGAAGACAAAGAAAGAAGATAATGTATTTTTATATGCTGATGTATTATCTTTGTGTTGTCGTCTAAATGATAATTATTTTCTGTCTTTTATTATTTTATATTTTATTATTTTTGTTGTTTAGTTACAATCAATATTGTTCAAATTCCCTGACACATTTAGGATTACTGGAGATCACATCCAATTAAAATTAGAGTTAATTAATGTATTTAGGAACATATAATTTAATGCATTTGCATGCATACGTTTCATGACATATATAGTGGTAAATGGAAAGTTTTAATTTGATAAAATTAATGCTGTTTTTATTTTTTTTGATTTCATTTGAGGATTGGTGTGTTTTATAAACGCCAGGTTTGTTTCAAAACACCGAACAAGACTGAATAGGATAGTAATTAAAAAAAAATAAAAATTATTATATTTAATAAAGGGTGGAGTATGCACTTCGGCTATTTCCCTTTTGAGCCAAAGTTGCGTATATATATTTTTCTCTAACAATGAGTCAGAAGTGGTATAATTTTTTTTATTGCGTGAGGCCGATAGGCTTTGCAGGGAAATTTTAAAATGTATTATCTGTGTCTCTTCTTGTGTAAATTAACATTTTTATTGTTTTTGTGCACTTGAGAGTGACAATGAATGAATGGATGTATATGATTAGTGGGGTATACCATATTTTATTTTTTTTTAAATTTTTTTATTGTTGCTAAAACCGTATCACATCATCAAGAAACCTGACAGTCACAATGACTGCATATGGAACGAATCATGGACATTTTGTGTCAAGGTCAAAGGTCACAGGTAATAAGCAACCAGCGCAAAGAGACAGCTTGTTCAGGAGTCCCTATGGTGGGAGCTCTGATGAAATTCAATGATTATGCGTCTCAAGCTGGGATGTTAAAAAAAAAAGAACACACCTTGATCTCGCACTGTGGACTATGGTATTAGATTATGGAATATAATTTTTTTTATTTCATCCCCTAGATAAGTGTGAGAAAGGATTTAATTTGTGAAAATGAGAATGTATTTCTTGAATGTGTGCATGAATGCAGGTGTGTATGCGTTTTGTGGAGTGAAGCTGAACATAGGAAAACACACAGATATAGATCTGACTCATGTTGATTTATTAGATAAATGAACTTTTACATTCAAGTTATTATACTTTTCTTGTTCGGTGAATTATATTTTGGGAAATGGGAATAAATAGTTATTTAAGGTCTAGATTAGGTATTTTTGCCTACGCTCCAAATGTGGTTCGCTGGAAGAGTGAATCTAGATAGATAAGTGTATTTTATGCTCATAAAGGGCATCCTTGGGGAATCCTTTTCGTATATCATGCAGGTATTAGGCGAGGATACTATGGCCCCAGTTATAATTAGTTTAATTGTCTAGTTTGTTTCATCCATTTTTGTGATCACGATTGTATATGTGATCAATGAGACGATTGAAAGGTATTTTAATATGATAGGTAGTTTTTAATTTTTGCATTAATGTGAAATCCCCCCCTCCTTTTTCCAGCATGGTGTCTGTTCAATTTCGTTTCCTCTCGAGGCTAGTCAGCGGGGTGATGGAAATAGATATCCTGTGTTGACTTAGAATGCCCGCGAAATCTTTGTTACATGATGTAGAAATGTATCTGCTCTGATTGGTTGTGTATCACATTCCTATGTTGGGAGTGAAAACTGCAGGAAGTTTTTATGTATGTATAACGAACATTTCTATTGGATGATTGAAACAATAAACCAATCTGACAGCCACGGACAGATCAGATGCTAATCTGTCATATCTCGGTGTGGTTGGGTCTGTCGTCTCCTCTGATCAGAGTCGCACAGCGCCTTACTTAATTTTTGATATATAAGAAGAAACTTGAAAAAGGTTTATGGTAATTATAATGGAAATTAGAACTTAACAGGGACCATGGAGATGACTCAGGGATGAGTCATGTACAGGGGGCCGGTCGGTCATTCTAGTCCACTCCCCTGTCCTTTTAATAAGTAAATGTAATTACTGGGCAAACTGGTTCCTGTTGTAAAGCCAGTGAGCCACTGGGCATTGTGCTATGGTGTATTAAATTAAGCGGACCAGGGGCACACAGCCCACTTGGTCAGATGAACTCCAGCTAAAGCAGCGTGTGTGTGTGAATCTTTCTGGGATAGAGAAGGGATCCATTATACAGGGAGCGTTCAGGTAAGTATGGCAGGGAGAGCAGAGAGCTGCTTGTAAGTGCAGCGGATCAAACTACACAGAAATTAAAAGTAGACTAATTTCTACAACAGTACACATGAGGGGGGACACTGAGGTTGGAATAGTGTAGACCTCGGTAAAGTTGTGCCGTGTGCTTCTTAGATTTGGGGTTACAGTTTTTGGGGAGATGATTTCGGCCTCCGCTTAGCTGAGTGTATCACAAAGCTCAGAAAAATCCACTGTGGGTATTAGGAAGCCTGGCTCTGGGGAGGTGGACCTCTGCCCTACTGCTGGGGTGTGATCACCGTCTCTGCCTCACTGTGGGGGTGTGAGCGCCTCACTGCCGGTGTGTGAGCTCCTCCACCACACTGCTGGGGTGTGAGCACCTCCTCCGTCTCACTGCTAAGGTGTGAGCACCTCGTCCGCCTCACTGCTGGGGTGTGAGCGCCTCCTCTGCCTCACTGCTAGGATGTGAGCACCTCCTCTGCCTCACTGCTGGGGTGTGAGCACCTCCTCCACCTCACTGCTAGGGTGTGAGCGCCTCCTCTGCCTCACTGCTGGGGTGTGAGCGCCTCCTCCGCCTCACTGCTGGGGTGTGAGCACCTCCTCCGCCTCACTGCTGGGGTGTGAGCACCTCCTCTGCCTCACTGCTAGGATGTGAACACCTCCTCTGCCTCACTGCTGGGGTGTGAGCTCCTCCTCCACCTCACTGCTGAGGCGTGAGCGCCTCCTCCACCTCACTGCTAAGCTGTGAGTGCCTCCTCTGCCTCACTGCTGGGGTGTGAGTGCTTCCTCTGCCACACTGCTGGGGTGTGAGCGCCTCCTCTGCCTCACTGCTGGGGTGTGAGCGCCTCCGCCGCCTCACTGCTGGGGTGTGAGTGACTCCTCCGCCTCACTGCTGGGGTGTGAGTGACTCCTCCGCCTCACTGCTGGGGTGTGAGTGACTCCTCCGCCTCACTGCTGGGGTGTGAGCGCCTCCTCTGCCTCACTGCTAAGGTGTGAGTGCCTCCTCCGCCTCACTGCTGGGGTGTGAGCGACTCCTCCACCTGACTGCTGGGGTCTGAGCGCCGACCTATGAAGATTTCTGAAAATGCTGGCGACATAGAATGACAGCCTTACCATCTCCGTGGCAAAGGTTTGCCGCCGCCGCCGCCGCTTCCAGCTCGCTGCAGCTTTGGGATTTACATTTTCCTCTTTTTCAGGTTAAATGCTGCTAAACAGAGTCAGTAAATCATGGAGTGAGGAGCCGCGGCAGCCGGTGCTGATCATGGTTTTATCGGCGTTGCCAGCCGCTGGGTAAGTGCATTCGTCACTGTTCACTTTCACATCTTTCAAATATCTTCCTTAATGTTTCACGCTCGCATTGCAGAACACGGCTAATAAAAATCCTGACACCGCTCTTACTCTTCCGTCTGTGTTTGCAGCTCGTCACCGCGTGCTGGAATAATGAGTTATACTGGCATTATGCCGCCGCTGACGCTGCCGAGCGCTATTATCCACTTGTCAGTCCTGACGCTTGCTCCGCTCAGCACTTTATGCGGCTGACATGGATATATAGCCACAGAATTATCTGGAACCCCACCTGAAAAAAAACAAACGGAATTCCCCGGAACCTTCCCAGTGTTTATTATCAGAGCTGAGTCCATTCAGAACCAGTGGGCGCGATTCGGAGGGATCCGGCGGGACCTCCTGATGCACAGATACAATGTGTCTGACAGTAAAGCCATTCATAACAAAGGTGTGTGCGTGCTATGTGGTTTGTCACTGTGTCACACTGTACACACACACACCGTATAGACACATCTCACACTGTATACACACACACACTGTATACACACACACACACACCGCATAGACACATCTCACACTGTATACACACACACTGTATACACACACACACTGCATAGACACACCTCAAACTGTATACACACACACACACCGCATAGACACATCTCACACTGTATACACACACACATCGCATAGACACATCTCACACTGTATACACACACACACTGCATAGACACATCTCAAACTGTATACACACACACTGCATAGACACATCTCACACTGTATACACACACACACTGCATAGACACACCTCAAACTGTTTACACACACACACATCGCATAGAAACATCTCACACTGTATACACACACACATCGCATAGACACATCTCACACTGTATACACACACACCGTATAGACACATCTCACACTGTATACACACACACCGCATAGACACATCTCACACTGTATACACACACCGCATAGACACATCTCACACTGTATACACACACACACCGCATAGACACATCTCACACTGTATACACACACACACACCACATAGACACATCTCACACTGTAATACACACACCGCATATACACATCTCACACTGTATACACACACACCGCACAGACACATCTCACACTGTATACACACACACTCCGCATAGACGCATCTCACACTGTATACACACACACACTGTATACACACACACACTGTACACACACACACACTGCATAGACACATCTCACACTGTATACACACACACCGCACAGACACATCTCACACTGTATACACACACACACCGCACAGACACATCTCACACTGTATACACACACCGCACAGACACATCTCACACTGTACACACACACACCGCATAGACACATCTTACACTGTATACACACACACCGCATAGACACATCTCACACTGTATACACACACACCGCATAGACACATCTCACACTGTATACACACACACCGCATAGACACATCTCACACTGTATACACACACACACTGCATAGTTACATGTCACACTGTATACACACACACTGTATACACACACACACACCGCATAGACACATCTCACACTGTATACACACACACACTGCATAGTTACATCTCACACTGTATACACACACACTGTATACACACACACACTGCATAGTTACATGTCACACTGTATACACACACACTGTATACACACACACACACCGCATAGACACATCTCACACTGTATACACACACACACACCGCATAGACACATCTCAACACTGTATACACAACACACACTGCATAGTTACATGTCACACTGTATACACACACACTGTATACACACCACACACACCGCATAGACACATCTCACACTGTATACACACACACACTGCATAGTTACATGTCACACTGTATACACACACACTGTATACACACACACACACCGCATAGACACATCTCACACTGTATACACACACACACACCGCATAGACACATCTCACACTGTATACACACACACACTGCATAGTTACATGTCACACTGTATACACACACACTGTATACACACACACACACCGCATAGACACATCTCACACTGTATACACACACACACTGCATAGTTACATGTCACACTGTATACACACACACTGTATACACACACACACACCGCATAGACACATCTCACACTGTATACACACACACCGCATAGACACATCTCACACTGTATACACACACACACTGCATAGTTACATGTCACACTGTATACACACACACTGTATACACACACACACCGCATAGACACATCTCACACTCTATACACACACACACCACATAGACACATCTCACACTCTATACACACACACACCGCATAGACACATCTCACACTGTATACACACACACCGCATAGACACATTTCACACTCTATACACACACACCACATAGACACATCTCACACTCTATACACACACACACCGCATAGACACAACTCACACTGTATACACACACACACACACACCCCACATAGTTACATGTCACACTGTATACACACACACTGTATGTACTGTAACAGGGCATCATGTAGAGAGCAAGGAAAGGTCCTGTCCGGGGTTTATGTGTCACCCAGATTTCTCTCTTACACCTTCCGGAACCTCTAAGCACCTGGTTTTGCCTCAGTGGCAATTTAGTGCAGGTGAGGCAAACAGACATGGCTCTGGAGTCTGGGGAGCAGACGGTCTCTATCTGCTGTAGCACAAGGTTGGTTATGCTGGTTTGCTGGAGCCTGACAAACACTAGGTTTGCAAAGGTTGTTAGTCAGGGCTATTGTATGTTTAGTTAGTGCCGGGACACGGCTAGGAATATTCTTTGCTTTTGAACTGTTTATTTTGAGCAATATACAGCGTGGTGTATAACCTGTGGGTTGCTGCAATAAATGTACCCCCGTTTGAAGAAAAGTCACTGGTCTGGTCTCTGAACCTTGCAAGAGTGCTCACCCCAGAGAACAATTGCACCCGCTACCTGTTTCCCAGCTCACATATGGTGGAGAATTTTGGGCAAGTGATAGCAAGAACCTGCTATTTAAAAGGCCAGTTACTGAAGTGTCAAAAAATGGAGGACGTTATAAAACAGTTGGTGTTGGCTAATGCTACACAGCGGGACATGTTAAATGCTCTGCAGAAGCAGACTCAGGTGCAGAATCCCCTGCACCTTTAAGGAAGGGGGACATGACTGATGCCTGGGACGGATGGTCAGATAAGGAAATATGGAGCCATTGGTTATGTGTGTGCAACATTGTTTCACTTACCTATATATGCATCTGTGGTGGGTGTGTTCTGTCTCTTGTTCCTGGCCAGCTTCAACGGTGCATCAAGGAGATTCGATTCTGTGGGAGAGAAAAAACGTGGTGATTAGTTTGGTGATTGTTGCGGATTTTTCTGCTGTTATGGCTTCTACTTCGGTGGATGCCTTGTTGGAGCAGCTGAGAGAGCATGCTGCTGCTCGTGGTGCAACTCTGCAGGATCTACTTCAGGATGCGTTGGTGCCAGCACGGGAGCGGTCTCCTGGGGATGCGGGGGAGCCTCGACAATGGCGGAGAGAGCGGCTGTCCAGACCTCCGGTTCGCCTGAGTCCTAGTCCCCCCAGGCTTCGTGGAGCACAGCAGCAGGATGGTGGAGTGGAGGGGCCTGAGGCGGATGCCCAATCCTCTGAAGGATCCATGGTCCAGGATACACCGCCGAGGGAGCTGAGGTCTGGCCTGCGGAGGAGGGTGAGCATGGGGAGCGCTGCGGTGTATCCAGCTCTACTTACAGGTGTTGCTGGAGGTGCGGACCCGGCTTCCGGTGAGTGGCGTAGGACCCCCCTCCGTCTCGGGCAAGATGGCCGACGGCTGCAGCGCTCGAGGAGCCCTCCTGGAGCTGCGGCGCTTCCGGTGGCCGGGAAAAGGATGACGCGCAGGTCTGACTCCGCCCCCAAGCCCCCTCCTGCTCGGCGCAGGGCTGTGGCGTCACGTTCGAGGAGACGGACACGCCCACAAGATGGCGGCGCCCATGCTGGTGACGGAACTGCACGGATTGGAGCAATTTCGGGGGCTGCAGCATCGTCTTCTTCCTCTGCGGTGGCTGTGGACCGAACGGCGCAAGGAGTGGCTGGTTCTGGAGGTCGATCGGTGGCTCCGGGGGCCCGGGATCGGCGCTCTCAGGCAGGGAGTGGCTGGGAATCCAGGTCCCGAGTGCTTCATGATGCAAGGAGGTCGGCTGGTCGGGGGTTTCCTGGGCGTCCATCGCCGGACCCGTTGGTACCTGTTGTTCCGGTGGATCCGGGACGATCAGCCCTTCTGGTGGCACGTGAGTCTGATCTTGGTGGGGCGGTTTCTGGCTGGCAGGGTCGTTCCGTCCCTGCTGCGTCAGGTAGGATGGAGGGGCTAACAACGGGGTTCATGGAAACCTTGGTTGCGGCTTTTAGGCAGTGGCAGGATGGGGCGCCGGCGGGGTCGCACGCGGCTGCGTCTGGATCACCTGCGGGGTTGCGTTGGCTGGGGGCGCAGCGCCGGTGCTTGCCGTTGCGTCGGCCGCTTTAGGGGTCCCTGATACGGCTCCCGTGGGGAGTATTCCGCTGGCCCCTGCTCCTGTTCCAGCCTCTGCGGTGTTTGGCGCGGCGTTACCTGCTGCGGCGGTGGTTTTGGCTCCTGCGGTTTTGAACAGTCCTGCAGCGCCGGTTAGTGTGGCTCCAGTGCCTGGTGCGGTTGGGCGGAGGTGCGCTCTTATGGGGCGTGTGATTTGTCGCCGCTGGGCTTGACGGTTTCTGCTGAAGTGCGGGAAAAAATTTGGAAAGGGAGTACGTGGACGTGCTCACTTTGATTTCCCCGGATAAGGAGACGGTGGATCGGCCAAAGCGTATGGATCCTTTACCGGGGGACAAGGACAAAGAGAAAGTGAAGCCGTTGCCGCAGACCTTCGGCAATTGGCTTCAAGGTTTTCTGGCATATAGCGCGATTTTGTGCGAGCGATTTCCGGAGCGTGGCATTGCTTTATTTTCGTATTTGGATCTGATTAGGGGGGCTTACAAGATTTACGGGGGGCTTTGCTGGTTTAAATATGACCAACAGTTTCGGCAGAAGATGGCGGTGCGGCCCGGGCTCCGTTTTGATTTGCAGGATACCAATCTGTGGTTGCTGCTCATGACACCGAACCGTCCAGTGGTGTCACCCTTTCCTGGATCCGCGGTGCCCAGAACCCCAGGAGCGCCAGCGGGTACCGGAAAGGGGTGGTGCTGGCTCTTCAATGAGTCCCAGTGCCGTTGGGCCGCTAATTGCCGTTTCAAGCATGAGTGTTCCTCTTGTGGGGGATCCCACCCGGCATTTCGATGCTTTAGAAAGGGACATGGCTCGGCCTTTAGGGCTTCAGGTCGGGGTAAGCCTGATAGAAGGGATCACCCCGGTGATGGTTCGGGCTATGGTTCCTTGGCTAGACAGGTACCCCAATAGACGATGCGCGGAGGTGTTGTTGGTAGGTTTTCGTGACGGTTTTGTGATTCCGCATGTGGCGTCGGATTTTCCGCAGTTTTCGCAGAATTTAGTTTCTGCGCGTCAGCGAGACGATGTTGTGGCAGATAAGTTGGCGAAGGAGGTTGGGTTGGGTCGGATGGTGGGTCCTTTTGCGGAGCTCCCCTTTTCTAATCTTCGGGTGTCTCCACTGGGCATTGTGCCCAAGAGGGAGGAGGGTAAGTTCCGCATGATCCACCATCTTTCCTACCCGGCCGGTCTTTCTGTTAATGACGGGATTGGGAAAGAGGGATGTCGCGTGCGATATTCCTCTTTTGACGAGGCATTGCAGATTGTTCGGGAGGCTGGTCCTGGTTGTTTGTTGGCAAAAGCAGATATTGAGTCAGCGTTCCGTTTGCTGCCAATTCGGCCGGACTGCTACCATCTGCTGGGGTGTTCATTTCGTGGGGCATTTTACTACGACCGGTGTCTCCCGATGGGCTGCTCGATCTCGTGTTATTATTTTGAATTATTTTCTTCTTTTTTGCACTGGGTGGTGTGTCGGCGCGCTGGTCGGAATTCGGTGGTCCATTATTTGGATGATTTCCTGTTTGTGGGACCGGCGGATTCTGGCGACTGCGCCGCGCTGCTGCAGATTTTCCGTGAGGTTGCCGGAGAGTTTGGGGTGCCGTTGGCGGAGGAGAAGACGGAGGGCCCGGTTCAATCGCTTGCTTTTTTGGGCATTGAAATCGATACCGTCCTCCGGGTTTTCCGTTTGCCGGTCGACAAAATCCAAACTTTGTTGCTGTTGGTGGGGAGGGCGCAAGGGGTTGCAAAAATGCGGCTTTCGGAGATTCAATCGCTATTGGGTCACCTGACATTTGCGTGCCGGGTGATGCCGATGGGCCGGGCTTTTTGTCGCAGGTTGTCTCTGGCTACTGCCGGGATACGCGCGCCCCACCACTTTGTGCGCATCTCTAGTGCTTTGAGGGCGGACCTGGTGGTGTGGCAATCCTTCTTGCTTCAGTACAATGGGCTGACGTATTGGCAGGAGGCGGACGAGGACAATCATTCCCTCGAGCTTTTTGCTGATGCGTCTGGGGCGCATGGCTTTGGTGTTTACTTCCAGGGCGCTTGGTGTGCCGAAGCGTGGCCCCCGCATTGGGCGGCGTCTGAATTGGTGAGGAACCTCACTTTTTTAGAACTCTTTCCGTTGATTGTGGCCTTGGAGCTGTGGGGGGAGCGTCTGGCTAATAGGCGGGTGGTGTTCTGGACGGACAACATGGGAGTGGTGCAAGTGGTGAATCGTTTGTCGTCCGGTTCCCCTCCCGTCTTGGCGCTTTTGCGACACCTGGTTCTGCGCTGTCTGGAGAGAAATGTATGGTTGCGGGCTCGGCATGTGCCGGGTGTACGGAACGTAATTGCTGACGCTCTCTCCCGGTTCCAGTGGGACCGTTTTTGGCAGGTGGCTCCGGGGGCAGCGAGGGCTGCGACACCCTTTCCTCTGTGGCTCTGGACCCTCGCTTCGCCGGGCTGAGAATGTTGCTGGAGGACTCTTTGTCGGGTGCATCGTGGACTGCCTACTCTCAGGTCTGGCGGAGGTGGGGGTTGGTGGCACGGGAGGAACGGGGGTGGCTTACGGCGGCGGATCGGAGGTGGGCCACCTTGATTTATTTTAATTCCCTCCGGGAGAGAGGGGGCTCTGGTTCAGGAGCGGCCAAGGTTCTAACTGCGCTGTCTTTTTTGTGCAAGGCGCTGGGGTGGGAAGATGTGGGTCGGGATTTCCTGCTTCGCAGAATTGTTTCGGGTTGGAGACGGACGACGCTGCCTGATGTTCGGCGCCCGGTTTCTGGCTCTATGTTTTTGGATTTAATGGAGGTTCTGAGTGGGGTCTGTCGCGATCTTTTTGAAGCGCGATTATTTCGGGTGGCATTTGCCTTTGCTTTTTATGGTGCCTTGAGGGTGGGGGAGTTGGTTGCTCCGAACTCTCGGACCCATTCGGCATTGCGTTTTTCCCATGTCTCGGTGGCTGCCGCACAAGTACGGGTTTTTATTGCTAGGTCGAAAACTGATCAGTTGGGTAGGGGTGTACTGGTTACGTTGGAGGCGGTTGGGGGACCTGGGTGTCCGTTGAGCCTCACGCGGGAGTATTTAGCGGTGCGTCCGGAGTTGGCTGACTCCTTTTTGGTTCACCTTAATGGTGTTCCTCTGACCCGGTTTCAATTTTCGGCTGTGTTTAAACAATGCGTGCGAATGTTGGGTTTCGACCCGGGATTGTTTGCTTCTCATTCGTTTCGAATTGGCGCGGCGACGGTAGCTGCGAGCGCGGGGGCATCGGACGGCATGATTCGGCGGTTGGGCCGGTGGCGCTCGGACCGCTTCCGCTCGTATGTTCGTCCTAACTTTTTGTAATTGCAGGTACTTCCCCGCGGTTGGTCTGGATATTGGGGCATTCCTTCGTACATTGGGCGGCCGTGCGGGCTGAACAACGGCCGCATGGCAGGAACCTTGGTTTTTCGAAGGAAGCGGTGGAGATTTGCTGGTTGGGTATCCGGGGTTTGCGTTGGGCTAGGGTGTCGAGGGTATGTGAGAAGTTGGCAGTGAGGGTCCCCAGGGAGATTATTTTAGTGGTTCATGCGGGGGGTAATGATTTGGGGATTGTTAGTTCGGTGGACCTGATTCGGGCTATGAAACTGGATCTGGCCCGCTGTTTTGCTAGATTTTGGGGTTTGTCGCTGGTGTGGTCAGATATTATTTCTCGTCCTCGTTGGGAGGAGATGGCGGCCCCAAGGGCAATTGACAGGGCCAGGAGGAGGGTCAACAGGGAGGTTTCCAAGTTTGTCAGGCAATTGGGGGGGGTTGCAATCCGGCACAGGGAATTGGAAGGCGACAACCGGAATGTGATTCGGGGTGATGGGGTCCATTTGACGGACATTGGCTTGGATATCTTTTTGCTTGGATTGATGTCTGGAATCGAGGAGGCGCTGTCTGCGGTGGGGCGCAGGGGCAGCCAGTAGGAGGCCATGGTGCCCCTGGCGTTGGCATGGTTCCTGGACAGCGGTGCTTTTAATTGGCTAAGCCGCCTTCGGGTGTGGCATTTAACGAGACGAGCCCCGCTTGATCTCGGTCAGGCGGGGTGACGAGCTCCTGGTTTTTGGATCGTGAACTGCCTATTACAGGAGTAATAGGGCGGATATCGGAGGATAAGCACTGGCTGGTTACATGGTGTAAATATTTAATAAAGCTGTGGCCCATGCCCTTTCCAGTTAAGAAGTTGTTGTGTCTTCTTTATAATTAAGGGTTATGGGTCAAGGAGGTCCCAGGTTTAAGCAGTCATGCACACGCACACGCAGCAGCAGATCAGTGCTGTACAGGAACAGACACAAATGTTATTTGAAAAGCTTGCAGTGCTGCTGAAGGCGATCGCAAGACTCTGACGGAGGTGGTGCAGACTCTGGCACAGAGGTCCCCCTGCAAGCTGCAGATTTCTGAACCACTCCTCAACCATCCATGTCAGTTCGCTTCCTTTCAAGATGACAGCAGAGGATGATCCAGAGGCCTTCCTGTTAACATTTGAAAGACCGCTGAAGGGGAAGCATGGCCTAAAGACACGGTGGGCAGGATGCTGACGCCCTTGCTAACCGGGAATCACAGAAAGAATATTATGATTTGGAGTCTGTGGATGCCATGGATTATGACAAGGTCAAGCTGGAGATACTAGCACGGCGAGGTGTTACTTGGCAGTGCGAGCACAGCGTGTTAACAACTGTCCTACCAAGCTGGGAAGTCACCGCGGTCACAGATGTTTGACCTCATCCACCTGGTCCAAAAAATGGCTGCAACCGGAGTCCCTCTCGGGGCCACAGATCATTGAGCTGGTAGTCATGGATCGCTTCCTAAGATCCTTACCGATCGTCTTGCAAAAGTGGGTAACCCAAGGGACCCCAAGTCGGTGGATCAGCTTGTGGAGATTGTTGAGAGGTACTTTGCAGCTGAGGATTTGAACGCCTCCCCGGTGAGCCATGGACTTTCCGCCCAAAACCAAGGCCTCCCTCGGCAATCAGTAAGACTGTTCCAGGGAAAGTGGGTGGTGAGCGTGGCAAGGGGCAGAGGGAAAAACTGCTGATTTAAACCGGGGAGGTTGGCATTCCAAAGCGGGAACACCAGTGCCCGTCAGCAGACCTAACCTGAGGAATGTAAGATGTTTTCGGTGCCAGGAACTTGGGCATTTAGCTGCGAACTGTCCATTAACTGATGAGCCTATGCAGTGTGACTTGTCTTTCAAGGAAAAGACAGCAGTCTTTGTTTTCCACTGTTTCATGCACTGCGGTGCCAGTAAAGGGAAAACACATGTGTGCAATAACTGTGAATGATAAGCATGTTACAGCTTTGCTGGACTCTGGAAGTTTAGTAACCCTTATTAAGGCTGAATTTATAGGCTCTGTGAACTTCCGGGCTAAAAAGTTGCTGTAGTGTGTGTACATGGTGATACTCGGAGTATCCTATAGTAGCTGTGAAGTTTGTAACCGCACAGGGTGATCTGAGGCACTTGGTTGGGGTTGTGCCTCATTTGGTGCATGATGTAATTATAGGGGAGACTTTCCTGAATTTTGGGAACTCTGGGAACACCCAGACTGTGCCACAGTTTCTAAACCAGAGACTGAATCTGAATACATGGATGCTGCAGAGCAGTTGTATTCAGAGGATCCCTCTTGGGGGTCCCCAGACTTTCCCTTCTCTGTTTTGGCAGGAGAATTGGAAGAATCTGAAGGCCCTATAGCCAATGAGGATAGACCGCCTCTCATTGAAACTGAAGCTACTCTAGAGTTTGCAGATCTTAACACTCATAGAGAGAACTTTGGTAGTGGAGCAGAGGAAGGATCCTACTCTTGTGAGGGCCTGGGAAAATGTTATGATGATCAATGGGGAACCTGTTGAACCAGGAATAGGCTCTCTTTTCCTTACTTCATTAGTAATGATGACATGCTATATCGTGTGTATAAAAAGAACAATGAAATTATTGAGCAATTAATGGTCCCAAACATACAAAAGGTGGTATTGGAGCTTGCCCATGGACACTTATTGGGGGTCATTTAGGTACTGAGAAAACCACTGAAAGGGTTTTACTGGCCTGGGGTACAAAAGGATATTGAAAACTATTGCAAATCTTGTCCAGTTTGTCAAATGTCTGCACCCCTACCTCATTTTCAGAGTCCTTAGTACCCTTGCCAATAATCGAGGTGCCCTTTGAGAGAATTGCTATGGACCTTGTGGGCGCTTCCGAAGTCTGCCCGAGGGCATCAGTATATCCTGGTCATTATGGATTACGCTACCCGTTACCCTGAAGCAATTCCCCTACGCCAGACATCAGCCAAGAATATAGCTAAGGAGTTATTACAGGTGTTTAGCCGGGTCGGATCCCTAAGGACCTTCTGACGGACCAAGGTACCCCATTTATGTCACGAGTGACAAAAGAATTGTGCAAGTTGTTTAAGGTGACGCATTTGCGAACCTCGGTATACCATCCTCAAACCGATGGACTAGTAGAGCGATTTAATAAAACCTTAAAAAGCATGCTGAAAAAGGTTGTTGACAAGGATGGGAAAAACTGGGACTATTTGCTTCCATATCTGATGTTTGCCATCAGAGAAGTTCCTCAGTCCTCTACAGGGTACTCTCCATTTGAATTACTCTATGGGAGACACCCTCGGGGACTTCTGGATATTGCCAAAGAGACCTGGGAGGGGGAGAAGACACCCCACAAAAGCATTATTGAGCATATTTCGCAGATGCAGGACAGAATTACAGTAGTAATGCCAATTGTAAAAGAGCATTTAGCTCAATCGCAGGCAGCTCAGCAGAGAATATATAACAGGGATGCTCGAGTCCGCATTTTCTCACCTGGCGACAGGGTGCTGGTATTAGTTCCCACAGTTGAGAGCAAGTTCCTTGTTAAGTGGCAGGGTCCCTTTTGAAGTGATAGAAAGAGTTGGGGAAGTAAATTATAAAATTCACCAACCAGGGAAAAGAAAACCAGAGCAAATATACCATGTGAACTTGCTAAAGCCCTGGAAAGAGAGTATCGCTAGCTGCTGGGTTCATCCCAATAACCCACCAGCTGGATACTGAACACCCTCAGTTCCCTGAAGTAAAAATTGCTGAGTCGCTGTCTAAGTCACAAAAGCAGGAAGTCAGAGAGTTTTTAATAAAAAAACGAGAAAATTTTTCAGAGCTGCCTGGTCAGACGTCGGTAACACAACATGACATTGTTACTGAACCAGGGGCACGGGTTAAACTTAAACCTTACCGTATTCCTGAGGCAAGGAGGAAAGACATCAGTAGGGAGGTGAAGAAAATATTTGAGCTAGACATCATTGAAGAGTCCAGTAGTGACTGGTCCAGTCCCATTGTCCTAGTCCCTAAGCCAGATGGGAGTTGGAGGTTTTGCAATGATTTTAGGAAGCTCAATTCAGTGACCAAGTTTGACACTTATCCTATGCCCCAGGTAGACGAACTTATAGACCGACTGGGCACAGCTCGTTATTTGACAACTTTGGACTTGACCAAAGGATATTGGCAGATTCCCCTGACAGAAGGTGCCAAGGAGAAGACGGCCTTCGTAACCCCTGAGGGTTCGTTTCAATATAAAAAGATGCCTTTTGGATTACAAAATGCACCTGCTACATTTCAGAGAGCTATGGACAAACTTTTGAGACCCCACCAACAGTATGCTGCAGCATACTTGGATGACATTGTAGTACATAGCACTGACTGGGAATCTCATTTGCCTCGAGTCCAAGCTGTCTTGGAAACTCTCCATAGAGCAGGTATCACTGCTAATCCAAAAAAATGTGCCCTGGGGTTAGAGGAAGCCAAATATTTAGGTTACACGATTGGGCGTGGAGTCATAAAACCCCAGCTAAACAAAGTAGAAGCCATTCAGGAGTGGCCACGTCCCACCAGTAAAAAAACAAGTCAGAGCTTTCCTTGGGATAATGGGATACTACAGGAGGTTTATCCCAAACTTTGCAACTCTTGCAGCGCCTTTGACAGACCTTACCAAAGGGAAGAATTAAATGGTCCCCAGAAGCTGAGGAATCTTTCCAGGTCCTGAAGAGGGCTCTTTGTGCACAGCCAATCCTCTACTCCCCTGATTTTTCCAAGGACTTGGAAGTCCAAACTGATGTAGTCCAAACTGATGCATCTGATGTTGGTCTAGGGGCAGTTTTGTCACAGGTACATAATGGTGAGGAACACCCTGTAGTGTACTTAAGCAGAAAACTAAACGATCATGAACAGAAATATGCCGTGATTGAGAAGGAGGGTTTGGCTATTAAATGGGCATTGGATGCCTTAAGATATTATTTATTAGGGCGCCAGTTTGATCTTGTGACTGACCATGCTCCCCTCAAATGGATGGCTCTAAAAAAGGAGACCAATAGACGTGTGAATCGTTGATTTCTGGCATTGCAGGACTACAGCTTCACTGTGAAGCATCGACTGGGTAAAAAAATGGCCAATGTAAATGCTCTGTCCAGAGTCTACGCTTGTGTAGCTGACAGTGTTCCACCCAGGGGGTTGAAACAAGGGGGGAGGGTATGTAACAGGGCATCATGTAGAGAGCAAGGAAAGGTCCTGTCCGGGGTTTATGTGTCACCCAGATTTCTCTCTTACACCTTCTGGAACCTCTAAGCACCTGGTTTTGCACTTTGCCTCAGTGGCAATTTAGTGCAGGTGAGGCAAACAGACATCGCTCTGGAGTCTGGGGAGCAGACGGTCTCTATCTGCTGGAGCACAAGGTTGGTTATGCTAGTTTGCTGGAGCCTGACAAACACTAGGTTTGCAAAGGTTGTTAGTCAGGGCTATTGTATGTTTAGTTAGTGCCGAGACACGGCTAGGAATTTTCTTTGCTTTTGAACTGTTTATTTTGAGCAATATACAGTGTGGTGTATAACCTGTGGGTTGCTGCAATAAATGTACCCCCGTTTGAAGAAAAGTCACTGGTCTGGTCTCTGAACCTTGCAAGAGTGCTCACCCCAGAGAACAATTGCACCCGCTACTAGACATGTGCACAGCACAAAATTTCGTTTTGAACTAATGCATTAGTACTAAAATGCAATTTATTTAGTTGCTAAAGAAATTCGTTTTCAGTTCTTTAGTATGAAAACTAATTTCATTCATCCGAAAACCAGTGGATACAATTACTATTGTAGTGGCTCCTCAGAGGGCTGAGATCGCTGCTTGTTACAGTATCTCTCACTCTCAGCACAATGTGGGCCATATTATATAGCTGGTGCTAACTTAACCAGAGCTGTTGTAAACTTCCCAGAGCCATTCGAGCCTATGGAGGTTTTCAGTTACAACAGCTCTGGTTAAGTTAGCACCAACATTGCAATACTGCCCCGTGTCAGGCAAAGCTGTTACAGTAACTGACTGCTGCTCATCACAGCGCTCAGAGTTTCAGTAAAACTAGTAAATAATATTTTTATATATAAGACGTTAGAACAATATTATTTCCTTGTTTTACTGAAACTCTGAGCGCTGTGATGAGCAGCAGTCAGTTACTGTAACAGCTGAGCCTGATACATTGTACTGAGAGATAATGTAACAAGCAGCCGATCTCCGCGCTCACAGCCACTGGATTTAAAGGGCTAAAAAAAAAAGGCTCTTCTCTGTATAATGTTTAGAACATCCTCCTGCATTAATTAATACCCCTCTCTGTATAATGTATACAACATCCACCTGCATTAATTAATACCCCTCTCTGTATATAATATATAGAACATCCTCCTGAATTAATGTCCCTCTCTGTATAGAACATCCTCCTGCATTGGCATGTGGAGGGTGCAGAACTTCGGATGTTGCGATGTTGCGCTCTTCATTGCTGGTCTCCTTCACTCATCAATATAATATCACAAAAAGGACTGAAACTAAAATGTAGTGCATTTTATTTTAGTTTCTTTCGTTTTTTGTACTGAGCAGTTTCGTTTCTCTTGAGTCATACTAAAACTAAATTATCCCAAAATTCGGACTAAATCGCTTTAGTACTAAAACAAATGCACATGTCTACCCGCTACCTGTTTCCCAGCTCACAACACAAACACACCGCATAGACACATCTCACACTGTGTACACACACACACTGCATAGACACATCTCACACTGTATACACACACACACACCACATAGTTACATGTCACACTGTATACACACACACACACCACATAGTTACATGTCACACTGTATACACACACACACCGCATAGACACATCTCACACTGTATACACATGTAGCGCTCACTCCCGGAGGAGCCGCTGAATAAACCTCGGGTTAGTCTCACCGCACTAGGAAATAACTATGCACCAGCACTGTTGTGGATTTTTATATATTATATTCTTTACTGATCCCAATAAAGCAGCATATATGGTATTTGAACGACAAGAATTCGTTATGCGGGAAAAACATGTGGCGGCAAAAGAAACCGTTAACCCCCTCAGTTCTGGAGTGTAAGTCCCGTGAAAAATAGCTCAAAGGAATGTGTATGTGTGTGTTGTCTCGGGTACCCGGGTACGGTGTTCAACTGGCCAGTGAATGAAACAAAACAATCTTCGACTAGTCACCGTTGGGGCCCTGTAGATTTAAACAATATTGCAGCGTGCGTTTCTTAGTTTGGGAACTGCGGCCTGGAGGCCTCTCACCCATCCGATAGACAAAACTGTCCAGCACCCGATCAAAGGATCTTCTCCGCTGTGTAGTGGGACTCTGTGCCACTGAATCCGCTCCCTGCTTGCCGAATCTCTGCAACTGGAACAACGATCCACCGCCTGCACTCCCAATCGATCAGCGCGGTCTCCTAACTCGGGGTCCAGCCGGAACCAGCTTGTCATCCAGACCTCTCAGCGCTGCATAGGTAGGTTTCAGCATGGTCACTGTCCCGATCTCCAGCACTGGTGAGACAGTGTCTGTGCTTCGGCCTGGTTGCGATCCTTGACAGCTTTCACATGCATCCTCCACCTTTCACTGCTCCGCACACTCTGACCTTTCCTTCCACGAGACCACTGATCTCCTTCCTCCTCCTATCCCACCCCCTTCCTGTCCTCACGCAAAGGATGATGGTAGGTGTAGTTCAGCTTTTGTCCAACATAGTCCACTATGTCTCTGTCTCCCTCTGGTGGCCATAATAATTAAATGCAGCAGAACACAGTCTTTAAAGCAGCGCTACACTCTCCCCCCCCCTTAAACTCTGGGTCTCTCCAAGGAAGTGTAACAGATACATAACATTGCAGTATTTACATTAAGCAATACATTCAGGCTCAGTAGCAAACATATAACGGGTCAGATATACATCCTCAAGCTGACTCATGTTCCTGACTACCTCAGCTAGCATAGCAGACACTTCAGGCAGTCTTCGCACAGTGGTAACAGCTTCTTCCGTGCTATGTCCCGGTGAATCGTAGGTAAGTCTCTGAGGAGGCCGTATCGAACGTTTAGGCTCCGGTCCAGTCATTTCTTCTTTGGGTGGAAGTGCCATATTTACAGGCTCAATTCTCTCATCTACAGCTGGAGCAGACACCTCCTCTGAGTATGAGCCTTCCAGCGAAGGCATAGAACTGTAATCTATGGACACATCTTCTGGAACTACAGGAACTTCCAAGGTCTCAGGTACTTCAAACCTGAATTCAGGAGCCTCAGGCCTCAGGTTTCTTTCACACTGTTCAGAAACTGGAATGGCTTCTTCAGGCTCAAGTGGGCACACCCAGTCCAGACAAAAACTTCCTTCTTCAATGTTCACCTCACTTTCTTCAACCCGTGACTGCTGAAACCGAGTAACAGGTGCCGAGCGAGGAACAGGCGGGTTCGGTAAAGAAAGTTCGTCTCCAACTGGTATCCTTACAGCTTCTCTCAAAGGCAACAGATGATTTCGGTGCCAGTTCTTTAGAGGCCCGGCCCTTCCGTCTGGCCTGATTTGGTAAACTGGCAGACCAGGCAGTTGCTTGCAGAGAATGTAAACTTGAGAACTCCATCTATCCGCTAGCTTATGACTTGCAGAAACACCCAAGTTCTTCAACAAAACTCTATCACCGGATTTTAGATCCTGTACACGAACTTTCAAGTCATAGTTTCGCCTGTTTCTCTGTCGGCCTTCTGAAGTCAAACGGGCTTATTCAAACGCAGAAGCCAAATTTTTCCGAAGTCTATCCACATAATTTTTGTGAGAGGCTACCGATGTCTGATCAAGAGATAGCCCAAATGCCAAATCAACTGGCAGCCGAGCTTCTCTTCCGAACATGAGACGGTAAGGTGAGTATCCAGTAGCGTCACTCTCCGTACTATGTGACGACTCCAATTCTGCTTCTCTATGTTGGACAGTGTCCCCAACATATTCAATAGAGTGCGATTAAATCTTTCCGGTTGAGCATCACCTTGGGGGTGATAGGGATTCAAAAGACCCGAACTACTCCATAACAGTTCCAGCAATTTCCCAACAAGTCGGCTCTCAAAGTCTCTGCCCTGATCTGAGTGGATTCTCTTTGGTAGGCCATAATGAACAAAAAACTTCTCCATTAAAACCTTTGCCACTGTAGGAGCACGTTGGTCTTTAGTAGAGAAAGCTTGGGTATAACGGGTGAAACGGTCAGTCACTAGAATATTTCCCTGCCCACTAGCATCAGGCTCTAAGCACAGGAAATCAATGCACACCAAATCCATGGGTCCTTGACTTTGTAGGTGGCTCATTGGAGCAGTTCGGGTTGGTAGGGTCTTTCTCTGATTACACCTCAAACACGAATGGCAGTAACTTTCAACTTCAGATCTCATACAGGGCCAATAGAATCTGTCTCGCACCAGTTTAAAAGTTCTCTCTGCACCCAAATGTCCATGGTCATCGTGCAAGGCCCTCAGCACACCTTCTGTGCTTGGTGGGGAGGAACAACTGTTGTGTCTCTTCAGCATTGTTCGAGGGGCCCCTTCGGTAGACCACCTCATCCAACATCTTCAGTCGCTCCCATTCTTTGTAGACCAGTCAGTAGAATTTCCCTTTGACCAGCGTTCATAGCCTTCACTGTCAAAGCGATCAGAGGATCTCCAGCCTGATCGGCTCTCAGGTCCTGTTTCGAGAGGGTAGGTAGGCTTTCATCCCTCAGCTGTGTAGGATTACAATAAAGCTCTGAAACACCCGCAGCCATAACTCCTATAGCTTCTGCTTCAACTACTCCCTTGACCCGGCGCTCTGCCCCTTGACATAAGGCTTGCACCCCATCTGGAGTCAGCTGAGTCTATTCTGTAGTGTAGGGCCTTCTTGACAAAGCATCTGCATCTCGAGTATTCACTCCAGGGTGATACTTAAGGATGAACCGAAACCCTGACAGAGCGGCCAACCACCGATGTCCCGTTGCATCCAGTTTTGCAGTAGTGAGGACGTACGTAAGAGGATTGTTGTCAGTCTTTATCACAAATTCAGCCCATACAGATAATCTTTCAGCTTGTCTACTACCGCCCACTTCAAGGCTAGAAACTCTAGTTTGTGGGTAGGATAGTTCTTCTCTGAAGGCGTAAGGCTTCGGCTTACATACGCTACAGGCCTCAACAATCCATCATATTCTTGGTATAAGACTTTTCCTAGACCTTCTCTACTGGCATCCACATGCAATTCATATGGTTTATGAGGATCAGCGTAAGCCAGGACGGGAGCTCGAGTCAGACTCTCTTTCAACTTCATAAAGGCACTTTCACATTGATTAGTCCATTCTTCTTGGATGGATTCTCGGGCCTTCCTTGGCCCTTGATTCAATGAACTTTGATCAGAGGCCTTTGAGCCTTCTCCCACTTCTTCTTTCCGTCGGAACTTATTCAAAGGTTGAGCTATCTTAGCAAATCCTCCCATGATTCTTCGGTAATATGAGCAGAACCCCAGAAAATATCTAAGTTCAGTGACATTCCGGGGTCTAGGCCAGGAAGCTACGGCTTCCAACTTTCGAGTATCCATCGAAACACCTTCTGCCGAAACAACATGTCCCAGGTAGACATGTGCACAGCACAAAAATTTGTTTTGAACTAATGGATTAGTACTAAAATGCAATTTATTTAGTTGCTGAAGAAATTCGTTTTCAGTTCTTTAGTATGAAAACTAATTTCATTCATCCGAAAACCAGTGGATACAATTATTATTGTAGTGGCTCTTCAGAGGGCTGAGATCGCTGCTTGTTACAGTATCTCTCACTCTCAGCACAATGTGACAGGTAAAGCTGTTACAGTAACTGACTGCTGCTCATCACAGCGCTCAGAGTTTCAGTAAAACTAGTAAATAATATTTTTATAAGAGGTTAGAACAATATTATTTCCTTGTTTTACTGAGACTCTGAGTGCTGTTACAGTCAGTTACTGTAACAACTGAGCGTGATACATTGTACTGAGAGATAATATAACAAGCAGCCGATCTCAGCGCTCACAGCCACTGGATTTAAAGGGCTCAAAAAAAGGCTCCTCTCTGTATAATGTATAGAACATCCTCCTGCATTAATTAATGCCCCTCTCTGTAAAGAACATCTTACTGCATTGGCATGTGGAGGGTGCAGAACTTCAGAATGCAATACTTATCCAGCACAGGAGAGGGAACTTTTACTTAAACTTTGTATCTCTGTGGGGGAGACACAGGAATATAAAAGCAGGGGAGAGGGAAAATATTAACGTAAATCGGTCTGAAGGCTCAGCGAAGAGATGACTGGTGCAAATTGAGTTTTATAATAAAATAAAGCACTTTAAATCTAGGGAAAACATTCAAATAAATCACACTGAAGGCTCATAATGACAGAGTAACTGTGAGAGCTGGATACTAAATGTATCAGACGTAAAAAACCTTTATAACAAGCAGCACTGGGAGAGGAGAGGGACTTTATATAAAACGTGTATTATAGATGAGGAAATGGGGATAGTGCTCCTGGATAATATAAAATGTATCAGACCTAAGCCCCTATTATGCAGAGCGGGAGGGGAGATAACACACATTTTATAAAGTCCCTCTCTTCTCCCAGCGCTGCTTGTTATAAAGGGGTTTTTACTATCCAGCCCTCCTCTGTCATTAGCTTTCAGTGTGATTTATTTGAATGTTTTCCTTCTCCAGCTGCTTTTATCATCTTGTCTGCCTCATAGACATGCAAGGGTTAAGTAAAGGTTTCCTCTCCTGTGCTGGCTGTCTGTGCTGCGAGTGAGTATTCTGGAGCTCTATCACCGTCAGATTTTCGGGTAGGGGTCGGGAAGGATTACACATACAAACCTTTTCTGTAGATTTGCGATGTTGCGCTCAATACTGGTCTCCTTCACTCATCAATGTAATATCACAAAAAGGACTGAAACTAAAATATAGTGCATTTTATTTTAGTTTCTTTCGTTTTTTGTACTGAGCAGTTTCGTATCTCTTGAGTCATACTAAAACTAAATTATCCCAAAATTCGGACTAAATCGTTTTAGTACTAAAACGAATGCACATGTCTAGTCCCAGGTACGTAACGGAAGGTAGACAGAATTTACACTTCTCCAGGGATAGTTTCAACCCCTCTTCATGGAGCAGGTTCAAGACCTTCTCCAACCGCTGCTCATGCTCTTCCAGTGTCTTCCTGAACACAATAATATCATCTAGATACACCAACACTTCGATCAGGTTCATGTCCCCGTCTGTCTTCTCCATTAACCATTGGAACGTGGCAGGAGCCCCCGTGAGGCCTTGAGGCATTCTGTTGAACTCAAAGAACCCCAGTGGGCAGATGAACGCAGTCTTATCTTTGTCCTCAGGATGCATTGGTATCTGATGATACCCACTTCGCAGGTCTAGTACACTAAACCATTTTGCTCCAGACAAACACTGTAGGGCATCTTCTATCCAAGGAGTGGCATATTGATCCGGAATGGTCCTCTGATTTAGCGTGCGATAGTCTATACATAAACGGATAGAACCATTCTTCTTTCGAACAATCACTATTGGAGAGGCATAAGGACTCCTGGACTCTTGAATCACCTTAGTCCTCTGTAGTTCATTTAGCTGTTCCCGTAGATCATCAAAGTCTCCCAGCGGAACTCGTCTTGACCTTTCTCTAAACGGCTTATCCTCTTATAGTCGAATGCGATGTTCAGTACTCTTGGCTAATCCCACGTCGAACTCATCCTTCGAGAACAAGTCCTTCCACTTTAGAATCTGGGACTGAATTCTTTTCTTCCATTCAGGCGAGTTGGGAGCGTCTTTAGGATAGAACCGTTCAGTTGGAATCTCTTTATTCACTCCCCCCCCCTAAATTGGTAGGGGAGAGAGGTGTAACAGAAGCCACTTGTCCGATGGGCATTCGTGCTTTCAGTACCAATGGAGAATCAGACACATTACACACACTAACTGAAACTCTTCCCCGTGTCCATTTCAAAACTCTTGTAGAGATTATCTCAGGGATTACTTCTACTCCGGCCTCATTCCCTTGACTGAGATCAGTTTCCAGTACCACATAAGGACCCGGTTGTGCTCCGTTCAACTTGACTGAAGCCCGGAAGCTCGCCACTTCTCCTGATTGCAGAACCTTCTCTGTTCCTCCCAATCTCCACAGACGCCCCACTTCGGCAGGTGCCCTCTGTTCTTCGACCATTCGTTGATTGACCGGACGTAACATTGGATGTACTCCTCTGGTAGAACCTTCTTCCATCACTTTGGGAGTCAGAAGACGTCTCACCAGATCAGTATTCGTCCCTACTATCATATAACTTCTGCTGGCCCCTGAAGGGCGAGGACACACAATGGCCAATGCATCAGAACCTCCAGACTGTCCGATGACTTCGGATCCAATTTCTAACTTCACCTGTAGATATCCATCATAGGGGATTTCTTTAGTACCGATACCCCAGATCTCAAGGTCCTTCAATTCCTTTAAAGGTATGTGCTTCAAGTGCTTCTCGTAGAAGTCTCGCTAGATCAACGTCACTTGAGCACCTGAGTCTATCAGCTGGTCAGGAAACTTGTTCGTAGCCGCAGGAGGTATAGACCCAGTTCGCTGTACCCTAGCCTTCTTCCTGATTCGTGGAGGTTTTGGGTGTGCATTGCTTTCCCGTGACAAAGGACCGGATACCAAGGGAGTAACTCTTTCAGTCCTGGTAGGCTCAGCATTTGGCAAGGATCCGGGAACTCTCGGCCTTTCGGTTCTGGCTTGAAATTTGGAGCGGTTTTCAACCATTGGGCACCTAGTTCACTCCCTCACTTGGGTCCTCTGGCATTTCCCGCCTGTGAGGTAGATAGCAGCCCTTCTTTTTCCTTCAGGCCTTTGGTTTTTACACTGTGCTCGGAAATGACCCATTTCCCCACAACTGAAACATCTCTTCTTTGAAGACGGAAGCGCACTTGCTCGTGGTGATTCGGTTGAAGGACCATGGCCAGACGCCACAGCAACTCCCGTTGTCCGCATGTCAGTGAGGAACTTCTGCATATCAGTCTGTGTCTCTGCCACCTTCAAAAGTACTCGGCACAGGTCCGTGTGCATCTGTTCCAGTTCAGCTCCCCACCTTCCTAACAGTCTCTTTTTTATCTCACTATATGCCGGAATTGTTGACTCTTTGGCAGCACTCTCTGTGGATATAGGAACAACCAGATGCTCTTGTCTGTCAACTTCAGATCCATAGGCATCCAACGAATCATATTCAGTCTGCAAATATTCGTTATTCCTCACGGGTTGTGCGTAAGCTCTTTCTCCTCTCCTCAAGGATTTTTCTTCCAGCAGAACCTCTTCCTCTCTAACAGCTCGAATCAGTTCCAGGTATTTCAATTCTCGGTTACCTTCTCTGGTTTTCAGCTGTAACATCACAGGATCTAGAGGTTGAGCGCCCCTCAATATCTGCTGCATTCGGATTTTATCTATTGTGGCTGGTTCGGCCCCTTTCTTAAGAAGTATCTGGTGCAGAATCTTATCTAGGCGCCTCATGTATACAGTCATTTTCTCACCTTTTCTCTGGTAGGTATGTTCATACTGGTACATGAGTTCGGTAGCCTTTTCTGTTCGCCCAAAGACTTCCTGCAATATATTTAGGTAATCTAAAGCAGTACAGTCTTGTTTACTCAACCTCAGGTTTCGGACAGCCTCTGACGCAGGTCCCTTTAGACTCTCAGTAATCCTTTGCTTCTTCTGCGCTTCAGGGACGTCCCACTCATCCAGAGCCTGCATCGCCTGTTCTACCCATTCTTCGAAGGTTTCTTCTCCCGCCGGAGTTGGCGTGCTTCCTGAAAAATTCCTCAACCGTCGATAACCAAAATTAGTGTGAGGAGGGCTTGTTCTTTGACATTTTGCCAGCAAATCTCCGATAGCCACGATGAACTCAGGCCGATCATGGCCAGCGGACTGGATGCGGGAACGTTTGCGGAATCGCCACGTGGCGTACTTGGCTGAATCAATTGAACTTCCACCTCGTCGGTCAGCTTCACACTCGCGCCCTGGAAACACACTGGAACACCCTTTCTCCACTCAAAAAGAACATATGTGTGAGAAGTATCTGGGTTCGCTTTAATGTCCAGAATTAACCCCCGATGATCTGGTGTGAGCACGGCCACGGCCCGGCGAATCTGATCTTCCGCCCAAGTGTCTGCAGGAATGTCCATGACTATGCTTAACCCTATCTGGCTATTGTGCTCCTCACACCATTTGGCAGCAGTGTCTGGATCCATAATTAACCCTTAATTTGCGGTATCTACAGAGACTGGAATCCCGGACGAGCCCCCACATGAAGCGCTCACTCCCGGAGGAGCCGCTGAATAAACCTTGGGTTAGTCTCACCGCACTAAGAAATAACTATGCACCAGCACTGTTGTGGATTTTTATATATTATATTCTTTACTGATCCCAATAAAGCAGCATATATGGTATTTGAACAACAAGAATTTGTAATGCGGGAAAAACACGCGGCGGCAAAAGAAACCGTTAACCCCCTCAGTTCTGGAATGTAAGTCCCTTGAATAATAGCGCAAAGGATTGTGTATGTGTGTGTGTTGTCTCGGGTACCCGGGTACTGTGTTCAACTGGCCAGTGAATGAAACAAAACAATCTTCGACTAGTCACCATTGGGGCCCTGTAGATTTAAACAATATTGCAGCGTGCGTTTCTTAGTTTGGGAACTGTGGCCTGGAGGCCTCTCACCCATCCGATTAGACAAAACTGTCCAGCACCCGATCAAAGGATCTTCTCCGCTGTGTAGTGGGACTCTGTGCCACTGAATCCGTTCCCTGCTTGCCGAATTTCTGCAACTGGAACAACGATCCACGGCCTGCACTCCCAATCGATCAGTGCGGTCTCCTAACTCGTGGTCCAGCCGGAACCAACTTGGCATCCAGACCTCTCAGCGCTGCATAGGTAGGTTTCAGCACGGTCACTGTCCTGATCTCCAGCACCAGTGAGGCAGCGTCTGTGCTCCAGCCTGGTCGCGATCCTTGACAGCTCTCACATGCCACCTTTCACTGCTCCGCACATTCTGACCTTTCCTTCCACGATGCACCACGATCTCCTTCCTCCTCCTATCCCACCCCCTTCCTGTCCTCACGCAAAGGATGATGGTAGGTGTAGTTCAGCTTTTGTCCAACATAGTCCACTGTGTCTCTGTCTCCCTCTGGTGGCCATAATAATTAAATGCAGCAGAACACAGTCTTTAAAGCAGCGCTACACACACACACCACAGACACCTCTCACACTGTATACACACACACCGCATAGTTACATGTCACACTGTATACACACACACTGTATACACACACACCGCATAGACACAACTCACACTGTATACACACACCGCATAGTTACATGTCACACTGTATACACACACACACCGCATAGACACAACTCACACTGTATACACACACCGCATAGTTACATGTCACCCTGTATACACACACACCAACACCGCATATACACACACACCGCATAGACACATGTCACACTGTATACACACACACTGTATACACACAGACCGCGTAGTTACATGTCACACTGTATACACACACACAGAGCATAAACACGTCACACTATATACAACCCAGGACATACTTGAAAACGAGAGAAATCTCAATTTATCCTTCCTGGAAAAATCCTTTATAAATAAATAAATAAATAAAACAATACACACACCACAGACACCTGTCAGTGTATCACACGGTTTACACACACACCATATAGACCCGTCATACTGTATACACACACACATACCACATAGACCGCTGTCTCTGTGTCACACTGTGCATAACTGTTATCACACCATGAATACACACACTGTATATAGGGTTGTTACTGTTATCACACCATGAAAACACACTGTATATAAGGTTGTTACTGTATCACACCATGAATACACACTGTATATAATGATATCCAGGCTGGGATGGAACAAGGAAATCTAACTGGAGCATCTTCCTTGATTTTGCCAAGGCTTTTGACACAGTAGACCATGGCATCCTATTACAAAAACTTAAAAACTCTGGTATTGGTGATCACACGTTAACCTGGTTTCAATCATATGTGTCTGATCGGTCGCAATATGTGTCCATTTCTGACAGCTCCTCCCTCCCCCTCCCAGTCACGTGCGGTGTACCCCAAGGCTCGATACTCGGCCCCCTGCTATTCACAATATTCATAAATGATCTGCCCAACGTCTGCAAAGCCTGAACTGTCAGGGCCGGATTAAGATCTCTATGGGCCTGGAGCTGAACATTTTGGTGGGCTTTTTTTGGAATTTAGTGAAATGAAAGCATATTTTAGGTTATTAAATAGTGCAGATACGGGTATATCTAACCAGGCAGATACTGTGTGTTTAATTTTTCATTCAGATTTCAATCATTTACAGTGTCTAAAATAATTTTTACACATTTTATCATCCAAACCTTTTGTGGTTATATATTCTATAGGGAATTCTCGTAAAAAAAAAAAATGGGATCCTGTTACTGCATTTTCCTTAGAAAATGTACAATTTTAACCAAAAAAATGAGATATTTCCCTTGTGTTTTGGAGGAAGGTGTTTTATGAATAATATGACTATGTATAAACACTGATATTGCTCCCAGCGTGGGAAATGAGAAGGTGAGCAATGGCAGTGATAATGCTCATTTCATACGTGACAAATGGACAATGCCATTGCTTTGGAACTAAAAATAAGTAGGTAAAAAAAGTTTTGGATTTCCTTTTAGATTTTACATGGTCGTGTTTGGTATTAATGCAAAGGCCAGACGCTGACCTGTCCAATGACACCTCCCTTGACCTTGTGATGAGGTGTAAAGATTATTTATGCTGGGTTCCAAAGTCCCTCCCAGTGCACTTTACTGCAGTGCGGTGGTTTAGGTTTTTGGTGTAACAATTCGTAATAACGGATCGTGCCATCACCTCCACACTTGGGATGGTGCGTTATTGCAGGATCATTGTTTACTTTATAATTGAAAAGTGGAAAGTATTGCTGTGTTAGAAAGAAAAAATAAATATTTATTTTATTTTTATTGTTACATAAAACCTGGTCATGTTTGGTATCATTGGAAAAGCCATGCTCTGGCCTTTCCGGTGATACCTAACATGACTCTGTAGCTGCTATGGTGTTGGAGATAGTGAGGTCCAAATGTCCATCAATGCAGACATTGTTATTTTTTCCCTGGGCCTATTCTGGGGCATGGGCCTGGAGCTGCTGCTCCATCTGCCCCTATTATAATCCAGCCCTGTCAACTGTACACATGTACGCAGACGACACTGTAATCTATACCAGCAAACCAAATCTCCAGCAGCTGGAGGCCGCGCTGCAAGAACAATTCACAGGGGTAGAAAAGTGGATCAAAGATAACAAACTTTTTCTAAATGCTGACAAAACTGTTACAATGCTCTTTGGAACAAAACCTAAACTACACAAATTGCAAACACCCCATCTATGTGTCAGGACAAAATCAAATGGTACGCTGACCACAGTCACTTCTCTCAAATATCTAGGTATGTGGTTATTCCCAAATCTATCCTTTGGCCCTCACATCGAAAAGCTCTCATCTAAACTTTACCCCAAACTAGGTGCCCTGTACAGAAACAAATCCTGCCTGAGCCCCGCGGTAAGAAAGCAGATTGTACAACAAATGCATAAGCCAGCTATTGAATACGGAGATGTAGTGTATGCAGCCGCCCCGCAAACACACCTCCAGAAACTTACTACATTATATAACTCATTCTGCTGCTTTGCGCTACAATGTAACTACATGACCCACCATTGTGACATGTTAAAAGAACTAAACTGGCCGTCGCTGGAATCTAGACGTACCCTTCACCTTTCCAGCCTGTTGTTTAAGAGCTTTTCTGGGAAGCTGCCACCCTACCTGAATAGACTGCTTCCCCCAGCAGCTCCCTCATCCTATAACCTCCGATCCAGGACCAGCACCTTACTTGCAATACCACAATACAAAAAGACTGTGTATCCATCCTCATTTTCCTACAGAGCACCACAATTATGGAATAACCTCCCAGACGCCATCAAATCTTCCCCCAGTCTTAAGTCACTCAAAAGCTCCTTACTAACATACATAGTTACATAGTTATATAGGCTGAAAAAAGACATGCGTCCATCGGGTTCAGCCTCTCCCACATAACCTACTGCTGTTGATCCAAAAGAAGGCAAAAAACCCAGTCTGAAATGCTGCCAATATGCAACATATTGGGAAAAAATTCCTTCTTGAACCCGGAATGGCGTCAGATTTCTCCTTGGATCAAGAAGCTTTTACCCACATATTAAATATTATAACCCTTAATATTCTGTGTCTGCAGGAAGTCATCCAGTCGTTTTTTAAAAGTCTGTACAGACTCTGACCCAACCACCTCAACAGGCAGAGAATTCCACAGCTTTATTGTTCTCACCGTAAAATAACCCTTCCTATGCTTTAAGCTAAATTTTCTTTCTTCCAGTCTAAATGGATGACCCCTTGTCCTGTGTATAGTCCTGTTAATGAATAGGTTATCAGACAATGGTTGATAATGACCCCGTATATATTTATATAAGGTTATCAGATCCCCTCTAAGGCCCCGTATATATTTATATAAGGTTATCAGACAATGGTTTATAATGGCGCCGTATATATTTATATAAGGTTATCAGATCCCCCTCTAAGGCGCCTTTCCTCTAAACTAAACAGGTTTAAGCTTGTTAGTCTTTCCTCATAACTTAACCCTTCCATCCCCCTTATTAATTTAGTTGCCCGTCTCTGCGCTTTTTCTAGCGATATAATATCTTTTTTTAAGACAGGTGCCCAAAATTGCACGGCATATTCAAGGTGCGGCCTGACCATTGATTTATACAGAGGCAAAATTATGTTTTCATCCCGTGAGTGAACTCCCCTTTTAATGCATGCCAGTACTTTGCTGGGCTTGGCGGCTGCTGTTTGACATTGCACATTGTTACTTAGTTTGAAGTCTATGATTATTCCCAAATCCTTCTCCTGCTTGGATTTCCCTAACTCCGTACCATTTAGGGTATAAATTGCTTGTGTGTTCTTCACTCCAAAGTGCATAACTTTGCATTTATCTAGATTAAATTTCATCTGCCATTTAAGTGCCCAGTCCCCCAATATATCTAAATCCCTCTGCATACCTCAATACAGAATGCACCTGTAAACATGTAACACAGTGACTATATACAGAATGCGCCTGTAAACATGTAACACAGTGACTATATACAGAATGCGCCTGTAAACATGTAACACAGGACTATATACAGAATGCGCCTGTAACATGTAACATAGTGACTATATACAGAATGCGCCTGTAAACATGTAACACAGTGACTATATACAGAATGCGCCTGTAAACATGTAACATAGTGACTATATACAGAATGCGCCTGTAAACATGTAACACAGTGACTATATACAGAATGCGCCTGTAAACATGTAACACAGTGACTATATACAGAATGCGCCTGTAAACATGTAACATAGTGACTATATACAGAATGCGCCTGTAAACATGTAACATAGTGACTATTATACAGAATGCCTGTAAACATGTAACACAGTGACTATATACAGAATGCACCTGTAAACATGTAACACAGTGACTATATACAGAATGCACCTGTAAACATGTAACACAGTGACTATATTTCCTACATATTTATTTTCTAATCTGTATATTTGTGTTGTTTTTTAATATCTTGCATTGTATTACTTTGTATTTCTGTAACATTTCAATGTTCTCGAACCCAGGACATACTTGAAAACGAGAGAAATCTCAATGTATCCTTCCTGGTAAAATCCTTTATAAATAAATAAATAAATATAAGGTTGTTACTGTATCACACCATGAAAACACACACTGTATATAAGGAATTTTTAGTAGCTCAGTAGCAGTACGTAACCTGGATAGGATAGAAAACTAAACCATATAAATGATACCATACAACCATATAAGCATGGAGGATAGTGACACAGGAGACTCCAGGGTCTACCCCTAATTGGATAATACAAACAAATCACCTTGGAAAGCCCAAGGAGAAGCAAAAGTGTCTACCTGTGATTAAAATGTAACTTTTATTATAAAATTAAAACAAAGAAAAAAACACAGATCATCATTGCCACAACATTGTGTCATACACTCGACGCGCGCTTTGCCAGTAACGGCTCGTCAGGAGCACTCCTGTCCTGACGAGCCGTTACTGGCAAAACGCGTGTCGAGTGCGCGTTCAGGGACCATTTATAGAAATTCAATATTGACCAATTTAGCCAAGACGCAGTATTTGAGTTGACAAGGTCACAATGTGTGTGTCACTCTTTAAAATCTGTCTATATATATATATATATATATATAATGTTTTGACCAGATATCGGGGTGTATTTTGTACTGTAGCTGACGGTCCTTGTCTCCTATTGATTTTTTCCTTTTCAAGCCCTGTACGAAATACTTAATTTATCTGATTGGTTCTAGCCAATAACGGATTGCGGTGAACTTTTATAGCTCTATACCATTCACATTTTCCTGCTACAGATAGCAAGTGAAGGAACTCTTTGTTGTGGTGATTTGTTTTTATTTGTTTGTGGTTAATATGTGTATATGACACAATGTTGTGGCAATGATCTGTGGTTTTTGTTTGTTTTTAGTTGTATAATAAAAGTTACATTTTAAATCACAGACACTTATGCTTCTCCTTGGACATTCCAAGGTGATTTGTCTGTATGTAAGGAAGTTATTGTTTCACACCATGAAAACACACACTGTATGTAGGGTTGTTACTGTATCACACCATGAGTACACACTTAATATAAGGTGCCTGAGCATCGAGCAACACAGCCTGCAACAAGCTGACCAGACCGTCCATGGTCTGTGTGGCCGCATCTCCAAGGAGAGGAACAGCCTGGGTGCCAGTCTCCCCGGTGACCCGATACTGCCCACTGGGCTATGATGGTGTTTTCCTCTGCTCTGCTTTGGCTCGGCCGCCCCTCTTTTTCTTCCCGCTGGCTGGTGGGGGGAGGCTTCCTCCAGGGGTCTCGGTGACTTGTAGTTGGGCTGTAATCTGCAAACCTCTGAAGTCCATTTCAAGTGCCCATTCCTCGAAGTGAGCCCCTGCAGCATGGGCCAAAAGCCAGAGTCCTCATACACATTGTGACGAAACGGCCGCCCCAATGTTTATTTGCAGTTATTTTCTTTACAGTTTATTGTCTCCATTTGGGTTTTGAATCTGCCAAGAACTCCACACAGTTTATGTGTCATCTATTCTGTGTGTGCGTACGAATATCTCCTGTGTACAGTGGAAAGGGGCGCCCAGACAGAGGGTACCGAGCGTGAGGGTACCCCGATCCTTAACACAAATCCAGGTAGTGCCTCTGGATGCTGCACAATTCCACCTGTCTGGGAGCCTGTGGACTGCCATAACCGTCTCCCCCATTAAAGCGGATCCATTCTGGGCCAGGACCGCAAAGACACATAGCCTGGGGGAGGCCTCTCCTCAGTTTCCCAATTCTCCTCACCTCACACGATGCAAAAAGTCCTCATATCTGCACTCTATATCGAGGGTGGCACGCAGAGACAGAGAGAAGCTGCTATAGAGAGAGAGAAACTGCAATAGAGAATCTGCTATAGAGAGAGAGAGAAGCTGCTATAGAGACAGAAAGAAGCTGCTATAGAGACAGAAGTTGCTATAGAGAAGCTGCTATAGAGACAGAAGCTGCTATAGAGAGAGAAGTTGCTATAGAGAAGCTGCTATAGAGAGAAGCTGCTATAGAGCGAGAGAAGCTGCAATAGATAATCTGCTATAGAGAGAGAGAGAAGCTGCTATAGAGACAGAAAGAAGCTGCTATAGAGACAGAAGTTGCTATAGAGAAGCTGCTATAGAGACAGAAGCTGCTATAGAGAGAGAAGTTGCTATAGAGAAGCTGCTATAGAGAGAAGCTGCTATAGAGACAGAGAAGCTGCTATAGATAAGCTGCTATAGAGAGAGAGAAAAGCTGCTATAGGGACAGAGAAGCTGCTATAGGAGACAGAAGCTGCTATAGAGAAGCTGCTATAGAGACAGAAGCTGCTATAGGGACAGAGAGAAGCTGCTATAGAGACAGAAGCTGCTATTGAGAAGCTGCTATAGAGAAGCTGCTATAGACAGAGAAAAGCTGATATAGGGACAGAGAGAAGCTGCTATAGAGAAGCTGCTATAGAGAAGCTGCTATAGAGACAGAAGCTGCTATAGAGACAAAGGCTGCTATAGGGACAGAGAGAAGCTGCTATGGGGACAGAGAGAAGCTGCTATATATATAGAGAGAAGCTGCTATAGAGAAGCTGCTATAGAGAAGCTGCTATAGAGACAGAGAAGCTGCTATAGAGAAGCTGGTATAGAGACAGAGAAGCTGCTATAGAGACAGAGAGAAGCTGCTATAGAGAGAGAGAGAAGCTGCTATAGAGAGAAGCTGCTATAGAGAGAGAGAGAAGCTGCTATAGAGACAGAGAGAAGCTGCTATAGAGAAGCTGGTATAGAGACAGAGGCTGCTATAGAGACAGAGAGAAGCTGCTATAGAGACAGAGAGAAGCTGCTATAGAGAGAGAGAGAGAAGCTGCTATAGAGAGAGAGAGAAGCTGCTATAGAGAGAGAGAGAAGCTGCTATAGAGACAGAGAGAAGCTGCTATAGAGAAGCTGTTATAGAGAAGCTGCTAAAGAGACAGAGAGACGCTGCTATAGAGACAGAGAGAAGCTGCTATAGAGAAGCTGCTATAGAGAAGCTGGTATAGAGACAGAGAGAAGCTGCTAAAGAGACAGAGAGAAGCTGCTATGGAGAGAGAGAAGCTGCTATAGAGAAGCTGCTAAATAGAGAGAGAAGCTGCTAGAGAGAGAGAAACTGCTAAGCTGATTTTGGGCCTCAGCTTTTCCTTTACCTATTGCAACTCTCTCTATAGCAGCTTCTCTCTCTCTATAGCAGCTTCTCTCTATAGCAGCTTCTCTCTCTCTATAGCAGCTTCTCTCTCTATAGCAGCTTCTCTATAGCAGCTTCTCTATAGCAGCTTCTCTCTCTATAGCAGCTTCTCTCTCTATAGCAGCTTCTCTCTCTCTATAGCAGCTTCTCTCTCTATAGCGGCTTCTCTCTCTATAGCTGCTTCTCTCTATAGCTGCTTCTCTCTCTATAGAAGCTTCTCTCTCTCTCTATAGCAGCTTCTCTGTCTCTATAGCAGCTTCTCTCTCTCTCTCTATATAGCAGTTTCTTTCTCTATAGCAGCTTTTCTCTCTATAGCAGCTTCTCTATATATAGCAGCTTCTCTGTCTATAGCAGCTTCTCTCTCTATAGCCGCTTCTCTCTCTATAGCAGCTTCTCTCTATAACAGAGCTTCTCTCTATAACAGAGCTTCTCTCTCTATAGCAGCTTCTCTCTATATAGCAGTGTCTCTCTCTATAGCAGCTTCTCTCTATATATATAGCAGTGTCTCTCTCTATAGCAGTCTCTATATAGCAGCCTCTCTCTCTCTATAGCAGCTTCTCTCCCTCTCTCTAGCAGTGTCGCTCTCTATAGCAGCTTCTCTCTCTAGCAGCTTCTCTCTCTCTCTAGCAGCTTCTCTCTATAGCAGCTTCTCTCTCTCTATATATATATATAGCATCTTCTCTCTCTATAGCATCTTCTCTCTATAGCAGCTTCTCTCTATATAGCAGTCTCTCTCTCTATAGCAGCTTCTCTCTCTATAGCAGTCTCTCTATAGCAGCCTCTCTCTCTCTCTCTCTCTCTATAGCAGTGTCTCTCTATATAGCAGCTTCTCTCTCTATATATAGCAGTCTCTCTATAGCAGCTTCTCTCTCTATAGCAGCTTCTCTCCCTCTCTATAGCAGCTTCTCTCTCTCTATAGCAGCTTCTCTCTCTCTCTCTATAGCAGCTTCTCTCTCTATAGCAGCCTCTCTCTATAGCAGTGTCTCTCTCTATAGCAGCGTCTCTCTCTCTATAGCAGCCTCTCTCTATAGCAGTCTCTCTCTATAGCAGCTTCTCTATAGCAGTCTCTATAGCAGTGTCTCTCTCTATAGCAGCTTCTCTCTCTCTCTCTATAGCAGCGTCTCTCTGTATAGCAGTGTCTCTCTCTCTATAGTAGTGTCTCTCTCTCTATAGCAGCGTCTCTCTCTCTATAGCAGCGTCTCTCTCTATAGCAGTGTCTCTCTCTATAGCAGTGTCTCTCTATAGCAGCTTCTCTCTCTATAGCAGCTTCTCTATAGCAGCTTCTCTCTCTCTCTATAGCAGCGTCTCTCTGTATAGCAGTGTCTCTCTCTCTATAGCAGTGTCTCTCTATAGCAGCTTCTCTCTCTATAGCAATGTATCTCTCTATAGCAGCTTCTCTCTCTCTCTATAGCAGCTTCTCTCTCTCCATAGCAGTGTCTCTCTCTATAGCAGCTTCTCTCTCTATAGCAGTGTCTCTCTGTATAGCAGTGTCTCTCTCGCGGTGTCTCTCTCTATAGCAGCTTCTCTCTCTAGCAGCTTCTCTCTCTCTATAGCGGTGTCTCTCTCTCTATAGCGGTGTCTCTCTCTCTATAGCAGTGTCTCTCTCTATAGCAGTGTCTCTCTCTAGCAGCATCTCTCTCTATAGCAGTGTCTCTCTCTATAGCAGTGTCTCTCTCTATAGCAGCTTCTCTCTCTCTCTATAGCAGCTTCTCTCTCTCTATAGCAGTATCTCTCTCTATAGCAGCTTCTCTCTCTTTATAGCAGTGTCTCTCTCTACAGCAGTGTCTCTCTCTATAGCAGCTTCTCTCTCTCTATAGCAGTGTCTCTCTATAGCAGCTTCTCTGTCTCTGTATAGCAGTGTCTCTCTCTGTAGCGGTGTCTCTCTCTCTATAGCAGCATCTCTCTCTCTATAGCAGCTTCTCTCTCTCTATAGCAGCTTCTCTTTCTCTATAGCAATGTCTCCCTCTCTATAGCAGTGTGTCTCTCTATAGCAGCTTCTTTCTCTCTCTATAGCAGCGTCTCTCTCTATAGCAGTGTCTCTCTCTATAGAAGCTTCTCTCTCTCTATAGCAATGTATCTCTCTATTGCAGTGTCTCTCTATTGCAGTGTCTCCCTCTCTATAGCAGTGTCTCTCTATAGCAGCTTCTCTCTCTCTATAGCAGTGTCTCTATAGCAGCTTCTCTCTCTCTCTATAGCAGCGTCTCTCTCTATAGCAGTGTCACTCTCTATAGCAGCTTCTCTCTCTATAGCAATGTATCTCTCTACAGCAGTGTCTCTCTCTCTACAGCAGTGTCTCTCTCTATAGCAGCTTCTCTCTCTATAGCAGCTTCTCTCTCTATATATAGCAGCTTCTCTCTCTATAGCAGTCTCTCTATAGCAGTGTCTCTCTCTATAGCAGCTTCTCTCTCTCTCTATAGCAGCGTCTCTCTCTGTATAGCAGTGTCTCTCTCTGTAGCGGTGTCTCTCTCTATAGCAGCTTCTCTCTCTCTATAGCAGTGTCTCTCTATAGCAGCTTCTCTGTCTCTGTATAGCAGTGTCTCTCTCTATAGCAGTGTCTCTCTCTATAGCAGCTTCTCTCTCTCTATAGCAATGTCTCCCTCTCTATAGCAGTGTGTCTCTCTATAGCAGCTTCTTTCTCTCTCTATAGCAGCGTCTCTCTCTATAGCAGTGTCTCTCTCTATAGAAGCTTCTCTCTCTCTATAGCAATGTATCTCTCTATTGCAGTGTCTCTCTATTGCAGTGTCTCTCTATAGCAGCTTCTTTCTCTATAGCAGCTTCTCTCTCTCTATAGCAGCTTCTCTCTCTATAGCAGCTTCTCTCTCTCTATAGCAGTGTCTCTCTATAGCAGCTTCTCTCTCTCTATAGCAGCTTCTCTCTCTCTCTATAGCAGTGTCGCTCTCTATAGCAGCTTCTCTCTCTTTATAGCAGCTTCTCTCTACATAGCAGTGTCTCTCTCTATAGCATCATCTCTCTCTCTCTATAGCAGCTTCTCTCTCTCTATAGCAGCGTCTCTCTATAGCAGCGTCTCTCTCTATAGCAGCGTCTCTCTCTATAGCAGCGTCTCTCTCTATAGCAGTGTCTCTCTCTATAGCAGCTTCTCTCTAGCAGTGTGTTTCTATAGCAGCGTCTCTCTATAGCAGTGTCTCTCTCTATAAACAGCTTCTCTCTATAGCAGTGTGTCTCTCTATAGCAGCTTCTCTCTCTCTCTATAGCAGCTTCTCTCTCTAGCAGCTTCTCTCTCTCTATAGCAGTGTCTCTCTCTATAGCAGTGTCTCTCTCTATAGCAGCGTCTCTATAGCAGCATCTCTCTCTATAGCAGCTTCTCTCTCTATAGCAGTGTCTCTCTCTAAAGCAGCATCTCTCTCTCTATAGCAGCTTCTCTCTCTATAGCAGTGTGTCTCTCTCTATAGCAGTGTCTCTCTCTATAGCAGTGTCTCTCTATAGCAGTGTCTCTCTATAGCAGTGTCTATAGCAGCGTCTCTCTCTCTATAGCAGCGTCTCTCTCTATAGCAGCTTCTCTCTCTATCGCAGCTTCTCTCTCTATAGCAGTGTCTCTCTCTCTATAGCAGTGTCTCTCTCTCTATAGCAGTGTCTCTCTCTCTATAGCAGTGTCTCTCTGTCCTGTCCTATTATGTGGGCCCGTTTCTTCACGTTGATAGTAGTTGACAGAATTTATGTTGTTTGTTTCCCCTAGGAGAGACTTATCTAGGTGCAGCTAGTACCCTATGTGGTGGTTTTAATTATGCTGACTGGAGCCACAGAGACGTTTTATCCTTTCCCTGGTTCGTCTTTGTTGTTTTTTTTTTTTTTTAAGTTTCCAATGAAAGTTACATTTTACTTAGGATATAGATTGACTGAGATAGAAGCTCCTCCTTTGTTCTAGTTGGTCATTTGTAATACACAGGCAACGTGTAATCCAAGGGTAGAAATTCAGCTCCCACAATGTTTGCAGCGCTCTCTGCTCCACAGTCCTCGGTAGACTATTTTTGTCCACCGCAGGTAACATCTACGTGGTCTCTCTAAGCGGGACATATCTCCACTCACTCCGGGTTGCACCAACTTGTGCCTTTGATCATCCCTTCAATATCTGGTACTGCTCTTCCATCCACGGCAAAAGGTCCCCATTTTCAGGAAGCAAATTCCACCGCTGCCACCAATGTAACAGATCTCAGTACCCAGACCGAGTCACAGCTGCCAATGCTGCTTCCTTGCCGGACCCCCGTGTTCTCCCCAGCAGACTCTCGTGCTTAAAGACCGGAACACGTAAAGAGCATTGCAAGCACCCCCCAGAAATAAGACAAGGCTGTAGATCTGGAGGTTTTCAGGGTCAAAATGTAACTGGTTTTATTGGGGAAAGGCTCAGATATTTATACAGTCAAACATGGGTTGTTTACATACACAAAACCTCCCCTAGAAATTGTTGTGAGGGTTTCGGATGTTACTGCTCCTTCTGCTACATGTAATGTGGGACATAAGTAGACCAGGACAGATAAACATTTCCTCTACATTCCTAGACAAGACAGGACAATGATAGCCATGAAAGGTAAACACTATTACAGTCTAAAACAGCAGATAATGGGGCAGTGTTTTCCTGACAAAGCCGAATAGCAAAACTACTCGAATATACAGCATATATAAACAGATAGACAATAACATTATTCTTACATAACACGGATTACACAAAGACTCTGCACACGAGAGGGCAAGGGAAAAAATTAGAACATCATGCCTGAACATGCATCTGCACCTCTCAAATACATTTCAAGGCCCATGTACCTTAAGTCCAAAGTGACACACGTCACAGGGTTGTTACTGTATCACACCATGAAAACACACACTGTAAATAAGGCTGTTACTGTATCACAAAAAAAGGGGGGGGTAGTACACAATGTACTGCAGGGCACTATTACCAGAGCGTAACCCCAAGATAAACTTGTATATCAAAGACCAAAAAAGGAGGTCGGTATACCAACTGACCGAACGGTAATAGAAGTACCAATAAAATTTAACTTTTAATAGTTTATTAAAATCTCACCCAAAAAATACACATAATAAGTGAAAAGTGATCAGGATAGGGTGTATAATTATTCAGTATCAGCTTTTTCCACTCTTGAAAAAGCTGGTTCCAGCGAAACGCGTCGAGTGTTCACGTCTGGTTTATTTTAACGGTTTTGTTATTGACTTCATGGGTGTTGTCGGCATGTACCGCTGTGGTCAGTATAGGCGGCTATAATTGTGTGAACATTCCACTTCCTATTGATCCTGTTCTACCTACTACCTCGCTGGCTATACTGGCTATCCACCTTTTATATACATCTAAGGTGGACCCAGTGGTGTATTTAGGTTTTATGCTGCCCTAGGCCTGACTAAACTTGTGCACCCCCTAATTTAAATTTGAGGCACCCCTTCCTGTCAAGGGCACACCTCTTCCTGGTTAATCCCCACCCTTCCTCTTTAAACTCCACCTTTTCCTCTCTTTATTATTAAAAGTGGATACCAAGTGCCTACTTGTATATTTTGTATACCATTTCAAATGTATCTATTGAGATAAATAAAATTATGAAATGTTTAAATTCAAGCATTTTTACAAAGAACAGCCACGCATGTCAAGTATACTGGAACACAGCCGCTCTAATTGGTTGAACAATAAAATCCACAGAAATGCGCACTGCATATGAGCGTATCACAGAGATGCACAGCAATAAAACCCACAGAAATGGGCACTGTGTGTGAGCATATCAGAACTGCACAGCAATAAAATTCACAGTAATGTGCAGTGTGTATGAGCGTATCCCAGAGCTCCAGGGCAATAAAACTCACAGTAATATGCAGTGTGTATCACAGAATCCACAGCAATAAAACTCCCAGCAATGCAATGTGCGGTGTGTGTGTCAGCGTATCAGAATCCACAGCAATAAAGCTCACAGCAATGCAATGTGCGGTGTGTATGAGTGCATCAGAATCCACTGCAATAAAACTCCCAGCAAACTGAGTGAATATGAGCACACAGCAATTATTTATTCTATATTTACCGGCCTCCGTCCGCGGTAGGGCTGTGTGCAGAGTCAGCAGGGACTGTGTACGGACTCTGCAGGAGGTCCCTCCAGGCCACGTTAGGATCGCAGCTGTGCCTGTGCATGGAGCCATCTTGTCAGCAGTGGGGTGCCACTGCCAGAGGGTGCACCGTGGCTTTGATTCCCTTCCCGGTGCGTGTTCAGTCCAGAATACAGTGAGAGTCCGTGTTATCGAAAGGGCGGGCAGCTGCGTGCGTGTGTGTCACGTGGTTCACCAGTCAGGTGGTACTGAGACTCAGTACCATCTGACTGGCCGGACCGCATGACCTGCACGCAGCCTCACCAGGAGCCAGGCAGCTCAATGACAAATTTCTATCACTGCAGTGCTGGTTAAGGAAAGGTCCACTTTAAACAGCAGTAAGCAGACAGGGCTTCATATTTTGCTGATACCCCCCCCCCTTTACCTGCCATTTACTGTCATCTTTTCTCTCTGCACACAAATCACATCCCCCTCCCCTCTCCTAGAGCTGCTGCGGGGCAGGGGAGGAGCTATGGAGGGAGGAGAGGGCGATTTTTATTTTATTCGATTTTATTCCGTATGCAAACGCCCTGCTCCGCTTCTCATTGGTTGAGAACACAGCTCAAAGCTGACACACAGTGACAGTGGCACCTCCTAGTACCCCCTAATGACACCCCAATAATCACTGGTACCTGGGGCGGCCCGCCCTCCGCCACTCCTCTAAGTACACCACTGCTCTGTGATATGCTCACACACAAGTTTGGCGAACTGCCAGCAAGTACGGTGCTGTTTGAAGGCAGTGCAAATCCCCATAGAGAAGTAATGGTTAATCTATTCAGAGAACACCAAACAGCAGAGAAATGTCAGTGAAATGCCCTGATGTTCGGTGGTTTCAATCAGCAGGTTTATTCAGGCGAACCCCATAGGTTTGAATGCTAAAAATATTCCCGTTTTTATGCAATATCTAATAAACCGTTAATTATTTTAATCTGCAGTAAAAAGTCTTTATTGAATTTTTTTTGTACCTTTTAGTCATTTTTCAGATTTTTTTGGGCAAAATTCCCCCCTTTTTTTAATAGCAGTTTTTCTTTTTTCTGTAACAGAACTTTTTATTATCAATCATAGGATCTTATATGTAAATTCCAAACATTTTCGTTCAGTAGATCTTTTGAAAACAGCAGGCCACGGGTTTGCGGTGGCAGCATACAGCGGCCGACTCCATGCACTTTGGGGACCCTCCGGTGAATGGTGAATTCACTGCAGGGTGGGGAAATTTTATTCCCTGAAGTGCAGGGAACTACAGAACACCAAAATGTTGGCGTCATTTCGGTGCTCTGTGAGTAACCCATTTAGTGGTGAGGTTTTTTGCTGCCCCCTGGAAAGTGAAAGCCTAGGCCTTGCCTACCCAGGACATACTTGAAAATTAGTGAAATCTAAATGTATCCTTCCTGGTAAAATGCTTTGCAAAAGTAAAAAAAAAAAAAAAGATTTTTTTTTTAGGGGTGGGGCCACCCGGTGCGGGCCGCTGCCCCCTGGAAAGTGCCGCCCTAGGCCTAGACCTATTGGCCTAGGCCAAAATACACCACTGCTTCTATTACCGTTCGGTCGGTTGGTATACCGACCTCCTTTTTTGGTGTTTGTTACTGTATCACACCATGAAAACACACACAGTATATAAGGTTGTTACTGTGTCACACCATGAATACACACACTGTATATAAGGTTGTTACTGTGTCACACCATGAATACACACACTGTATATAAGGTTGTTACTGTATCACACCATGAAAACACACACACTGTATATAAGGTTGTTACTGTATCACACCATGAATACACACACTGTATATAAGGTTGTTACTGTATCACACCATGAATACACACTGTATATAAGGTTGTTACTGTGTCACACCATGAATACACACACTGTATATAAGGTTGTTACTGTGTCACACCATGAATACACACACTGTATATAAGGTTGTTACTGTATCACACACTGTATATAAGGTTGTTACTGTGTCACACCATGAATACACACACTGTATATAAGGTTGTTACTGTATCACACCATGAATACACACACTGTATATAAGGTTGTTACTGTGTCACACCATGAATACACACACTGTATATAAGGTTGTTACTGTGTCACACCATGAATACACACACTGTATATAAGGTTGTTACTGTGTCACACCATGAATACACACACTGTATATAAGGTTGTTACTGTATCACACCATGAATACACACACTGTATATAAGGTTGTTACTGTATCACACCATGAATACACACACTGTATATAAGGTTGTTACTGTGTCACACCATGAATACACACACTGTATATAAGGTTGTTACTGTATCACACCATGAATACACACTGTATATAAGGTTGTTACTGTATCACACCATGAATACACACACTGTATATAAGGTTGTTACTGTGTCACACCATGAATACACACACTGTATATAAGGTTGTTACTGTGTCACACCATGAATACACACACTGTATATAAGGTTGTTACTGTATCACACCATGAATACACACACTGTATATAAGGTTGTTACTGTGTCACACCATGAATACACACTGTATATAAGGTTGTTACTGTGTCACACCATGAATACACACACTGTATATAAGGTTGTTACTGTGTCACACCATGAATACACACACTGTATATAAGGTTGTTACTGTATCACACCATGAATACACACACTGTATATAAGGTTGTTACTGTGTCACACCATGAATACACACTGTATATAAGGTTGTTACTGTATCACACCATTAATACACACTGTATATAAGGTTGTTACTGTATCACACCATGAATACACACACTGTATATAAGGTTGTTACTGTGTCACACCATGAATACACACACTGTATATAAGGTTGTTACTGTGTCACACCATGAATACACACACTGTATATAAGGTTGTTACTGTATCACACCATGAATACACACACTGTATATAAGGTTGTTACTGTATCACACCATGAATACACACTGTATATAAGGTTGTTACTGTGTCACACCATGAATACACACACTGTATATAAGGTTGTTACTGTGTCACACCATGAATACACACACTGTATATAAGGTTGTTACTGTATCACACCATGAATACACACACCGTATATAAGGTTGTTACTGTATCACACCATGAATACACACTGTATATAAGGTTGTTACTGTGTCACACCATGAATACACACACTGTATATAAGGTTGTTACTGTGTCACAAAATGAATACACACACTGTATATAAGGTTGTTACTGTGTCACACCATGAATACACACACTGTATATAAGGTTGTTACTGTGTCACACCATGAAAACACACACTGTATATAAGGTGTTACTGTATCACACCATGAATACACACACTGTATATAAGGTTGATACTGTGTCACACCATGAATACACACACTGTATATAAGGTTGTTACTGTGTCACACCATGAATACACACACTGTATATAAGGTTGTTACTGTATCACACCATGAATACACACACTGTATATAAGGTTGATACTGTGTCACACCATGAATACACACACTGTATATAAGGTTGTTACTGTGTCACACCATGAATACACACACTGTATATAAGGTTGTTACTGTGTCACACCATGAATACACACACTGTATATAAGGTTGTTACTGTATCACACCATGAATACACACACTGTATATAAGTTGTTACTGTATCACACCATGAATACACACACTGTATATAAGGTTGTTACTGTATCACACCATGAATACACACACTGTATAAGGTTGTTACTGTGTCACACACCATGAATACACACTGTATATAAGGTTGTTACTGTATCACACCATGAATACACACACTGTATATAAGGTTGTTACTGTATCACACCATGAATACACACACTGTATATAAGGTTGTTACTGTATCACACCATGAATACACACACTGTATATAAGGTTGTTACTGTGTCACACCATGAATACACACACTGTATATAAGGTTGTTACTGTGTCACACCATGAATACACACACTGTATATAAGGTTGTTACTGTATCACACCATGAATACACACACTGTATATAAGGTTGTTACTGTGTCACACCATGAATACACACACTGTATATAAGGTTGTACTGTATCACACCATGAATACACACTGTATATAAGGTTGTTACTGTGTCACACCATGAAAACACACACTGTATATAAGGTTGTTACTGTGTCACACCATGAATACACACACTGTATATAAGGTTGTTACTGTGTCACACCATGAATACACACACTGTATATAGGTTGTTACTGTATCACACCATGAATACACACACTGTATATAAGGTTGTTACTGTGTCACACCATGAATACACACTGTATATAAGGTTGTTACTGTATCACACCATGAATACACACACTGTATATAAGGTTGTTACTGTATCACACCATGAATACACACACTGTATATAAGGTTGTTACTGTGTCACACACCATGAATACACACACTGTATATAAGTTGTTACTGTATCACACCATGAATACACACACTGTATATAAGGTTGTTACTGTGTCACACCATGAATACACACACTGTATATAAGGTTGTTACTGTATCACACCATGAATACACACTGTATATAAGGTTGTTACTGTGTCACACCATGAATACACACTGTATATAAGGTTGTTACTGTGTCACACCATGAATACACACACTGTATATAAGGTTGTTACTGTGTACACCATGAATACACACACTGTATATAAGGTTGTTACTGTATCACACCATGAATACACACACTGTAATATAAGGTTGTTACTGTATCACACCATGAATACACACACTGTATATAAGGTTGTTACTGTATCACACCATGAATACACACACTGTATATAAGGTTGTTACTGTATCACACCATGAATACACACACTGTATATAAGGTTGTTACTGTATCACACCATGAAAACACACACTGTATATAAGGTTGTTACTGTGTCACACCATGAATACACACACTGTATATAAGGTTGTTACTGTGTCACACCATGAATACACACACTGTATATAAGGTTGTTACTGTATCACACCATGAAAACACACACACTGTATATAAGGTTGTTACTGTATCACACCATGAATACACACACTGTATATAAGGTTGTTACTGTATCACACCATGAATACACACTGTATATAAGGTTGTTACTGTGTCACACCATGAATACACACACTGTATATAAGGTTGTTACTGTGTCACACCATGAATACACACACTGTATATAAGGTTGTTACTGTATCACACCATGAAAACACACACTGTATATAAGGTTGTTTACTGTATCACACACACTGTATATAAGGTTGTTACTGTGTCACACCATGATACACACACTGTATATAAGGTTGTTACTGTATCACACCATGAATACACACACTGTATATAAGGTTGTTACTGTGTCACACCATGAATACACACACTGTATATTAAGGTTGTTACTGTGTCACACATGAATATACACAACTGTATATAAGGTTGTTACTGTGTCACACCATGAATACACACACTGTATATAAGGTTGTTACTGTGTCACACCATGAATACACACACTGTATAAGGTTGTTACTGGTATCACACCATGAATACACACACTGTATATAAGGTTGTTACTGTGTCACACCATGAATACACACTGTATATAAGGTTGTTACTGTGTCACACCATGAATACACACACTGTATATAAGGTTGTTACTGTATCACACCATGAATACACACACTGTATATAAGGTTGTTACTGTATCACACCATGAATACACACACTGTATATAAGGTTGTTACTGTATCACACCATGAATACACACACTGTATATAAGGTTGTTACTGTGTCACACCATGAATACACACTGTATATAAGGTTGTTACTGTATCACACCATGAATACACACACTGTATATAAGGTTGTTACTGTGTCACACCATGAATACACACACTGTATATAAGGTTGTTACTGTGTCACACCATTAATACACACACTGTATATAAGGTTGTTACTGTGTCACACCATGAATACACACACTGTATATAAGGTTGTTACTGTGTCACACCATGAATACACACACTGTATATAAGGTTGTTACTGTATCACACCATGAATACACACACTGTATATAAGGTTGTTACTCTGTCACACCATGAATACACACACATATATAAGGTTGTTACTGTGTCACACCATTAATACACACACTGTATATAAGGTTGTTACTGTGTCACACCATGAATACACACACTGTATATAAGGTTGTTACTGTATCACACCATGAATACACACTGTATATAAGGTTGTTACTGTATCACACCATGAATACACACTGTATATAAGGTTGTTACTGTGTCACACCATGAATACACACTGTATATAAGGTTGTTACTGTGTCACACCATGAATACACACACTGTATATAAGGTTGTTACTGTGTCACACCATGAATAACACACTGTATATAAGGTTGTTACTGTATCACACCATGAATACACACACTGTATATAAGGTTGTTACTGTGTCACACCATGAATACACACTGTATATAAGGTTGTTACTGTATCACACCATGAATACACACACTGTATATAAGGTTGTTACTGTATCACACCATGAATACACACTGTATATAAGGTTGTTACTGTGTTCACACCATGAATACACACACTGTATATAAGGTTGTTACTGTGTCACACCATGAATACACACACTGTATATAAGGTTGTTACTGTGTCACACCATGAATACACACACTGTATATAAGGTTGTTACTGTGTCACACCATGAATACACACACTGTATATAAGGTTGTTACTGTGTCACACCATGAATACACACACTGTATATAAGGTTGTTACTGTATCACACCATGAATACACACACTGTATATAAGGTTGTTACTGTATCACACCATGAATACACACACTGTATATAAGGTTGTTACTGTATCACACCATGAATACACACACTGTATATAAGGTTGTTACTGTGTCACACCATGAATACACACTGTATATAGGTTGTTACTGTATCACACCATGAATACACACACACTGTATATAAGGTTGTTACTGTATCACACCATGAATACACACACTGTATATAAGGTTGTTACTGTATCACACCATGAATACACACACACTGTATATAAGGTTGTTACTGTGTCACACCATGAATACACACACTGTATATAAGGTTGTTACTGTGTCACACCATGAATACACACACTGTATATAAGGTTGTTACTGTATCACACCATGAATACACACACTGTATATAAGGTTGTTACTGTGTCACACCATGAATACACACTGTATATAAGGTTGTTACTGTATCACACCATGAATACACACTGTATATAAGGTTGTTACTGTGTCACACCATGAATACACACTGTATATAAGGTTGTTACTGTGTCACACCATGAATACACACACTGTATATAAGGTTGTTACTGTATCACACCATGAATACACACACTGTATATAAGGTTGTTACTGTATCACACCATGAATACACACACTGTATATAAGGTTGTTACTGTATCACACCATGAATACACACACTGTATATAAGGTTGTTACTGTATCACACCATGAATACACACACTGTAGGTCTGTTACGGTATCATATAATCACTTGCGTTTCATTAACCCTTGCTTGCTTTGTATCTCCAGCCTGACATACAATAAATGGGAATGTATTCTGTATTAATCAGCAGGAATGGGGTGATTTGCGGTGACCTTTGTACACGTAGCCAGGCCGGCTGATGCCAGCACAAAGCAGAGGGTGGGTGTCCAGAATCCAATGACATTTGCTTTGTTCCCCTTCGTCTCACACATCTGTGTCCCTGGAATAGTTTGCTAAACGCCTCCCTGTCCCCCGGCACTGCCGTCCGCACGACACTTCCCTGGATTAGAAGTGACAGTGCCTGCTCTGGCTCTGCTCATGACTCCTGTGTCTGCCTGGGGACAGTGGGAGTTATACCGAGTACGTGGCTTCCATTGTGATGTGCACAGAGCTCACACCAGCAGCATGGAGCGCAACGGTGTCTTTGCCTGACTGCTTAGGCATGGTACCTACCAACCAGAGGCCTCCCCCCCCGACCTCATAAATGACACAGATACATTAAATCCGATGGAAAGGCCACAGCTTTATTGAATTTTATTCAATCGTTATGTACATTGACTCTGGATCAGCTGGTTTCCACAAATTCTGACCCAACCGCTTAACGCGGGAGGCAGTTGCCGCATATAATTCACCCCGAGCTCGTCATTCTGTGCAGCCTGAGGCCGGCAGAAATCCTCTCCCCAATGCCTCACCCATAGGCGGCTTATGTATTTAACACCAGCTGGCCAGACCTTCCGCCAGACCTTCCACCAGACCTTCCGCCAGACCTTCCGCCGCTGCGACTTCATCAACCACCGTTCCTGGGTGGGTGGGAATTTTGTGGCTGTTGATCTCATGACTGCTGAGGCTTGTGACCTCTTTATTTTAACCATACCCTTTCCCCCCAATAATCACACAGACACCTTCTGTATTGGAAAGGGGCGTGGCCACAGCTTTATTGAAAACCAACATGTAAAATTAGTTTTTTCTTACCACATATTTCTGATCCCCTCGTGCATGTCCTGCGGGAGGCAGTTCCACCAATTTGTAACCATGAGCTCATCGCCCCACCTGACCTGATTCAAGTGAGGGTCGTCTCCCCAATGCCCACCCGAAGGCGGCGTATTCTTTAGTTTATCCGTTTCTGGCAAAGCATCACACCAACCATAGCTGTGACTTGAAGAAAAGCACCGAACAAAGGGCGGGCAGGAATTTCCTACCACACCGCACTGTGCCTGACCACATTAATCTAAAACCCTCCCATACAGGGCTTTATATACCTGTTACCTGCAACATTGTTGCCCCACATGCCAATCACTCTCTCCAGAACATTCCTGACTGACCGGCCCAGTCCAGCAGCCATGATCCCCTTCCTTAAAGGTACAGGGGATTTCTGGATGTCCAGGAGCAAAGAAGTCTGCCCCTCCCCTCTGTGACCTTATAAAAAGGTCTGCCCCTCCCCTCTCTGACCTTATAAAAAGGTCTGCCCCTCCCCTCTGTGACCTTATAAAGAGGTCTGCCCCTCCCCTCTGTGACCTTATAGAGGTCTGCCCCTCCCCTCTCTGACCTTATAAAGAGGTCTGCCCCTCCCCTCTGTGACGTTATAGAGGTCTGCCCCTCCCCTCTGTGACCTTATAGAGGTCTGCCCCTCCCCTCTCTGACCTTATAAAGAGGTCTGCCCCTCCCCTCTGTGACCGTATAAAGAGGTCTGCCCCTCCCCTCTCTAACCTTATAAAGAGGTCTGCCCCTCCCCTCTGTGACCTTATAAAGAGGTCTGCGCCTCCCCTCTCTAACCTTATAAAGAGGTCTGCCCTTCCCCTCTGTGACCTTAAAAGAGGTCTGCCCCTCCCCTCTGTGACCTTATATAAAGAGGTCTGCCCCTCCCCTCTGTGACCTTATAAAGAGGTCTGCCCCTCCCCTCTGTGACCTTATAAAGAGGTCTGCCCCTCCCCTCTGTGACCTTATAAAGAGGTCTGCCCCTCCCCTCTGTGACCTTATAAAGAGGTCTGCCCCTCCCCTCTGTGACCTTATAAAGAGGTCTGCCCTTCCCCTCTGTGACCTTATAAAGAGGTCTGCGTCTCCCCTCTCTAACCTTATAAAGAGGTCTGCTCCTCCCGTCTGTGACTTATAAAGAGGTCTGCCCCTCCCCTCTGTGACCTTATAAAGAGGTCTGCCACTCCCCTCTGTGACCTTATAAAGAGGTCTGCTCCTCCCCTCTCTAACCTTATAAAGAGGTCTGCCCTTCCCCTCTGTGACCTTATAAAGAGGTCTGCTCCTCCCCTCTCTAACCTTATAAAGAGGTCTGCCCCTCCCCTCTGTGACTTTATAAAGAGGTCTGCCCCTCCCCTCTGTGACCTTATAAAGAGGTCTGCCCCTCCCCTCTGTGACCTTATAAAGAGGTCTGCTCCTCCCCTCTCTAACCTTATAAAGAGGTCTGCCCCTCCCTCTGTGACTTTATAATGAGGTCTGCCCCTCCCCTCTGTGACCTTATAAAGAGGTCTGCTCCTCCCCTCTCTAACCTTATAAAGAGGTCTGCCCTCCCCTCTGTGACTTATAAAGAGGTCTGCCCCTCCCCTCTGTGACCTTATAAAGAGGTCTGCCCCTCCCCTCTGTGACTTTATAAGAGAGGTCTGCTCCTCCCCTCTGTGACCTTATAAAGAGGTCTGCTCCTCCCCTCTCTAACCTTATAAAGAGGTCTGCCCCTCCCCTCTGTGACTTTATAAAGAGGTCTGCCCCTCCCCTCTGTGACCTTATAAAGAGGTCTGCCCCTCCCCTCTGTGACTTTATAATGAGGTCTGCTCCTCCCCTCTGTGACCTTATAAAGAGGTCTGCTCCTCCCCTCTCTAACCTTATAAAGAGGTCTGCCCCTCCCCTCTGTGACTTTATAAAGAGGTCTGCCCCTCCCCTCTGTGACCTTATAAAGAGGTCTGCGTCTCCCCTCTCTGACATTATAAAGAGGTCTGCCCCTCCCCTCTGTGACTTTATAAAGAGGTCTGCCCCTCCCCTCTGTGACCTTATAAAGAGGTCTGCGTCTCCCCTCTCTGACATTTATAAGAGGTCTGCCCCTCCCCTCTGTGACCTTATAAAGAGGTCTGCATCTCCCCTCTCTGACCTTATAAAGAGGTCTGCTCCTCCCCTCTCTAACCTTATAAAGAGGTCTGCCACTCCCCTCTGTGACTTTATAATGAGGTCTGCCCCTCCCCTCTGTGACCTTATAAAGAGCTCTGCCCCTCCCCTCTGTGACCTTATAAAGAGGTCTGCGTCTCCCCTCTCTAACCTTATAAAGAGGTCTGCCCCTCCCCTCTGTGACTTTATAAAGAGGTCTGCCCCTCCCCTCTGTGACCTTATAAAGAGGTCTGCCCCTCCCCTCTGTGACTTTATAATGAGGTCTGCTCCTCCCCTCTGTGACCTTATAAAGAGGTCTGCCACTCCCCTCTGTGACTTTATAATGAGGTCTGCCCCTCCCCTCTGTGACTTTATAATGAGGTCTGCTCCTCCCCACTGTGACCTTATAAAGAGGTCTGCCCCTCCCCTCTGTGACCTTATAAAGAGGTCTGCGTCTCCCCTCTCTGACATTAAAAAGAGGTCTGCCCCTCCCCTCTCTGACCTTATAAAGAGGTCTGCCCCTCCCCTCTGTGACCTTATAAAGAGGTCTGCCCCTCCCCTCTGTGACCTTATAAAAACGTCTGCCCCTCCCCTCTGTGACCTTATAAAGAGGTCTGTGTCTCCCCTCTCTAACCTTATAAAGACGTCTGCTCCTCCCCTCTGTGACCTTATAAAGAGGTCTGCCCCTCCCCTCTGTGACCTTATAAAGAGGTCTGCATCTCCCCTCTCTGACCTTATAAAGAGGTCTGCCCCTCCCCTCTCTGACCTTAAATACCATTAGGTGCCATAAAGTTATCCTTGGCCCCAATAGTCACTCAGGTTCCATTTGTTACAGACCTGAACGTCCGGCCCATGCCATCAGTCATGTCCCCCTTCCTGATTGGTCCAGGGGGTCCTTTCCCCATACACCTTTACAGAGAGGGTGGCAGAGGTGTGACGGGGCAAGCGCTTCCTGAGCACAGGGGGGGGACAAACCTAGTCTGCAGCACGGCAGACCTCGTATTGTCTCACCTGTGTTTTGTGGTGCTGACCCCAGTCCATGTTGGATAAAAGCATACAAGTCACAGTTTGCATTGCAGAGGGACATCGCGCTCCGCATTCCCAGTGAGCGTTCACTCCTGGTATTGATGCAAAGGGCCAGAACAGCAGCGTCTCCCTCACAGGAAAAAAACGTAGCAAACTTTACTGCTGCATTACAACAGCCAGGCAGAGCCTAAGCTGAACAGACAAAAATATTGTGCCTCAACACTTGAGAAAAACCTATGCACACAAAGAAATATACGTATCTTATAGCGCTTCCCCGATGGTTCCTCCTTTTCATCCGAACAACAAAGTATAGATATGAAAATGGGGAGCACTACAAAACATAAAGGTGAAACTAGTATAGCACAGCTTGACATGGGCAGCTATAACCCCTGCTAAGGAGTCACTCACAAGATTGAGAAAAGCCCATCAATAAATACTTTCATCCGTCTGGGCTATAAGCTCCGGCTCTCCAGGTAGCAGGTGAGTCACCATGCGGGAGGATATGAGTAAAAGAATTTTAATGAGCAAATAAAACAAATTGAACAATTAAAACAAATAGGGGGGGTGGTTACATCCAACGCGTTTCGTCCCTAAGGACTTTATCAAGGATCCCTAGCTGTATCAGGGAAATTGTTATTGGGTTAAAGGACCTCCTCTCCGTCTGCCATGAGCATCCTCATAAGCAGAGCCACCTATTGAGACCCCCAATAATCCCTTCACACATTGAGGTCACGATTCCAGCCCTGCTCCCTGTTATGCGAGCGATCCAGGCCGGCTCTTACCCATGTTTGGGCTATCCCTTCCCCCGCTTCAGGAATTCCCTGCAGCCAGTCTGGACTTGGATCACATGACCCCTTTATAAGACAGACTCTCTCATTGCCCAGGGCTCCTACATACGAGCTGTATATATGTGTTACATTGCTTCCTGTGAATCCATTCCTGAGTATATTCCCTTCTGTTATTGTTCCTTGTTTTCTGTATACTGATCTCCTGTGCACCGACTCCCGGCTTGTCGGATTTTCCCTCTTTGGTTTCTGATCTCTGGCTTCTGTATGACTACCCGTTCTGGTTTCTGATCTCTGGCTTCTGTATGACTACCCGTTCTGGTTTCTGATCTCTGGCTTCTGTATGACTACCCGTTCTGGTTTCTGATCTCTGGCTTCTGTATGACTACCCGTTCTGGTTTCTGATCTCTGGCTTCTGTATGACTACCCGTTCTGGTTTCTGATCTCCGGTTTTGTTTATGACCACATCCCTTGAATTGTCCCTATTGTACTGTGTGTTGGTTCTGTGTCACCCAGTAGCGAGGTCCCCTCCCTTAGAACAGACGGCCATTCTAAGGTCGGTATCCTAGTTTTGGGTTAATTTAGTGTGCTGTAACCCCAACCCTGCCTGTTCTTCTGTTGTCTGGTTAATTTGTTTCCTGATCTTCACTTAATGCAGCCAGCAGCTAACCTGCCTAAAGGGTTATCTAATGTGAATAATGGGCCCACCTTGGCTCATGCCGGGTGCCCCCATGACAATGCATATGGTTACAGCACAGAGATCAGCACAAAATCCTCGCGCAGATGCTAAAAAGGAGGGCAAGCAGGCCTGGGGGGGTATCACCCCATGTTTTTCTGTTCAGGACACTATTCCTTGTTTTCCTGACTGCGAGTTCCTCCCACAAACGGAGGCTTCATGTGAAGAAATCCCTGCTGGCCGCCGGCTGACACATGGAATATTACTTTCAGTCGGGGGCTGCCCATGCATGCAAATTGAATTAAACAGAGGGAGTGGTATCGCGCTCCATAATTAAGATAGAAATCCACGTCGGCAGAATGCCTGGAGTAAATGAGTGAGCGCCGGCCGCGGGAACCAGTCATTTGTGTCTGAGCTAATTGCTTTAATATTCCCGCACAAAAACAGACAAATAATATTTGGAAATATTTTAAGTAAACACTATTATTCCAGAAAATGATTTTGATAGCTGAGATTATCAGTGTCGTAATGAGGGCCCTTAAATGTGCTCATTGCACCCTACGAAGGGACGAGCCACATAGACCTCTCACCGCCATCAGAGACGTGACCCAGCATCAAGAGTTTAGAAGGAAAACCAGGATACACTGCCAACACACCACCATAATTTATCAGCCCATAAGAACAAAAGGTCTAATGGACCTTTTCATGGTGTGTTGTGTATATATTTATATGTTTTCAATCCAATGTGGCTGCCACCAGTATACCTCGATCCAATACGGCTACCTCCAGCATACATCAATCCAATACGGCTGCCTCCAGCATACATCAATCCAATATGGCTGCCTCCAGCATACCTCAATCCAATACGGCTGCCTCCAGTATACCTCGATCCAATACGGCTGCCTCCAGTATACCTCGATCCAATACGGCTGCCTCCAGCATACCTCAATCCAATACGGCTGCCTCCAGTATACCTCGATCCAATACGGCTGCCTCCAGCATACCTCAATCCAATACGGCTGCCTCCAGCATACCTCAATCCAATACGGTTGCCTCCGGCTCCAGCAGACCTTGATCCAATACAGCTGCCTCCAGCATACCTTGATCCAATACGGCTGCCTCCAAGAAACCTTGATCCAATACGGCTGCCTCCAATATACCTCGATCTTAAACGGCTGCCTCCAATATACCTTGATCCAATACGGCTGCCTCCAATATACCTTGATCCAATACGGCTGCCTCCAGTATACCTTGATCCAATACGGCTGCCTCCAGTATACCTCGATTCAATACGGCTGCCTCCAATATACCTTGATCCAATACGGCTGCCTCCAGTATACCTTGATCCAATACGGCTGCCTCCAGTATACCTTGATCCAATACGGCTGCCTCCAGCATACCTTGATCCAATACGGCTGCCTCCAGCATACCTTGATCCAATACGGCTGCCTCCAGCATACCTTGATCCAATACGGCTGCCTCCAGCATACCTTGATCCAATGCGGCTGCCTCCAGCATACCTCGATCCAATACGGCTGCCTCCGGCTCCAGCATACCTTGATCCAATACGGCTGCCTCCAGCATACCTTGATCCAATACGGCTGCCTCCAGCATACCTCGATCCAATACGGCTGCCTCCGGCTCCAGCATACCTTGATCCAATACGGCTGCCTCCGGCTCCAGCATACCTTGATCCAATATGGCTGCCTCCAGCATATCTCGATCCAATCCGGCTGCCTCCAATATACCTCGATCCGATACGGTTGCCTCCGGCTCCAGCATACCTCGATCCAATACGGCTGCCTCCGGCTCCAGCATACCTTGATCCAGTACGACTGCCTCCAGCATATCTCGATCCAATCCGGCTGCCTCCAATAATATACCTCGATCCAATATGTCTGCCTCCAGCATATCTTGAGCCAATCCGGCTGCCTCCAGTATACCTCGATCCAATACGGCTGCCTCCAATATACCTCAATCCAATACGGCTGCCTCCAATATACCTCGATCCAATCTGGCTGCCTCCAATATACCTCGATCCAATCTGGCTGCCTCCAATATACCTCGATCCAATCTGGCTGCCTCCAATATACCTCGATCCAATCTGGCTGCCTCCAATATACCTCGATCCAATCTGGCTGCCTCCAATATACCTCGATCCAATCTGGCTGCCTCCATATCCAATCCAATCCGGCTGCCTCCAATATACCTCGATCCAATACGGCTGCCTCCAATATACCTCGATCCAATACGGCTGCCTCCAATATACCTCGATCCAATACGGCTGCCTCCAATATACCTCGATCCAATCTGGCTGCCTCCAATATACCTCAATCCAATCCGGCTGCCTCCAATATACCTCGATCCAATCCGGCTGCCTCCAATATACCTCGATCCAATATGGCTGCCTCCAGCATATCTTGAGCCAATCCGGCTGCCTCCAGTATACCTCGATCCAATACGGCTGCCTCCAATATACCTCAATCCAATACGGCTGCCTCCAATATACCTCAATCCAATCTGGCTGCCTCCAATATACCTCGATCCAATCTGGCTGCCTCCAATATACCTCGATCCAATCTGGCTGCCTCCAATATACCTCAATCCAATCCAGCTGCCTCCAATATACCTCGATCCAATACGGGTGCCTCCAATATACCTCGATCCAATCTGGCTGCCTCCAATATACCTCGATCCAATCTGGCTGCCTCCAATATACCTCAATCCAATCTGGCTGCCTCCAATATACCTCGATCCAATCCGGCTGCCTCCAATATACCTCGATCCAATACGGCTGCCTCCAATATACCTCGATCCAATCTGGCTGCCTCCAATATACCTCGATCCAATCCGGCTGCCTCCAATATACCTCGATCCAATCCGGCTGCCTCCAATATACCTCGATCCAATCTGGCTGCCTCCAATATACCTCGATCCAATCCGGCTGCCTCCAATATACCTTGATCCAATATGGCTGCCACAAACCTACTGTAACCCCATAGGGCTGCTTCCAATATACCAGAGTATGTGCAAACAGTGGCCTCAAATCTATTCCATTCAATATGCCTGAAACCGACACAGAGCTCTGAATAATGCAGTAGGACATCCTCTAGGGCACACATGGGCACGGGGAGATTCTGGGGTCACCGAGGCCTCCCAGGAATTTGTAAGAGATGTCCTTTTATTCTGGTATCAGTAGTAATGGAAGAATTGATGGAAAGGCCTGGTGCAGACATAAATCATCCGACGCTTTCCCATGTGAGGGTCACAGCGTCCATGTCCTTATCGGTGAAGCAGATTGCAGAACATGACGGGTGTTATCAGGTGAAGCAGCCCCCTCAGCCTCGCCGCCCCCCCCCTTATGGATGTGACTTTTATTAATATATATTGCTTCCTGATTGAAAAGCCCCCCCCTCCCCCGTAGCCTGACAGACGTTTAATCCTCCTCTAGTGACCGCGGGTTAAGTGTCTAATTATTAATTATCTGCCGGGCCATTCACATGCTAATGGACACATGTCAGCCGCGAGCCGGGCCCCATATTCCTCTAATGACCCCTAACACAGCAGGGTGTGAGCACCCATTTATAAAAGATCCCACACCGGGGAGATAAATGGAAAACAAGGGAGCTCATTACAGAGTGCGGGTCCCCGGGGAGTGTTTATCCGCTCATCCCACCACCCCCAGACACAATCACAGGAGGGAGCGGCTAATAGACTGCAGGAACCTGCCAGGGGCGCCCCCCCCAACAAGACATTACAATGTAACCTTTACATGAGCAACAAAGTGACACAATCCCTGAAACACTCACACTGTATAAACACACCTATACACACACTGTATAAACACACCTATATACACACACTGTATAAACACACCTATACACACACACTGTATAAACACACCTATATACACACTGTATAAACACACCTATACACACACACTGTATAAACACACATATACACACACACTGTATAAACACACCTATATACACACACTGTATAAACACACCTATACACACACACTGTATAAACACACCTATATACACACTGTATAAACACACCTATACACACACACTGTATAAACACACATATACACACACACTGTATAAACACACCTATATACACACTGTATAAACACACCTATACACACACACTGTATAAACACCTATATACACACACACTGTATAAACACACCTATACACACACACTGTATAAACACACCTATACACACACTGTATAAACACACCTATATACACACACTGTATAAACACACCTATATACACACACTGTATAAACACACCTATATACACACTGTATAAACACACCTATATACACACACACTGTATAAACACACACTGTGTAAACACACACTGTATAAACACACATATACACACACACTGTATAAACACACCTATATACACACTGTATAAACACACCTATACACACACACTGTATAAACACACCTATATACACACACTGTATAAACACACCTATACACACACTGTATAAACACACCTATACACACACTGTATAAACACACATATACACACACAGAGTAAACACACCTATACACATACTGTATAAACACACATATACACACACAGAGTAAACACACCTATACACATACTGTATAAACACACCTATACACACACACACACTGTATAAACACACCTATACACACACACACACACACTGTATAAACACACCTATACACAAACACTGTATAAATAAACATATATATACACACTGTGTTTATACAGTGTGTGTGTGTGTATAGGTGTGTTTATACAGTGTGTGTGTGTATAGGTGTGTTTATACAGTGTGTGTGTTTATACAGTGTGTGTGTGTGTGTGTTTATACACACACTGTATAGACACACCTATACACACACACTGTATAAACACACCTATACACACACTGTATAAACACACCTATATACACACACACTGTATAAACACACCTATATACACACACTGTATAAACACACACATATATACACACACACACTGTATAAACACACCTATATACACACACACACTGTATAAACACACACTGTATAAACACACCTATATACACACACACTGTATAAACACACCTATATACACACACACACTGTATAAACACACCTATATACACACACACTGTATAAACACACCTATATAAACACACTGTATAAACACACCTATACACACACACACACAGAGTAAACACACCTATACACACACTGTATAAACACACCTATACACACACACACACACTGTATAAACACACCTATATACACACACTGTATAAACACACTATACACACACTGTATAAACACACACATATATACACACACACACTGTATAAACACACCTATATACACACACACACTGTATAAACACACACTGTATAAACACACCTATATACACACACACACACTGTATAAACACACCTATATACACACACACTGTATAAACACACACTGTATAAACACACCTATATACACACACACACTGTATAAACACACCTGTATAAACACACCTATATACACACACTGTATAAACACACCTATACACACACACTGTATAAACACACCTATATATACACACACACTGTATAAACACACCTATATACACACACTGTATAAACACACCTATATACACACACACTGTATAAACACACCTATATACACACACTGTATAAACACACCTGTATAAACACCCCTATACACACACACTGTATAAACACCCCTATACACACACACTGTATAAACACACCTATATACACACACACACTGTATAAACACACCTATATACACACACTGTATAAACACACCAATATACACACACACACTGTATAAACACACCAATATACACACACACACTGTATAAACACACCTGTATAAACACACCTATATATACACACACTGTATAAACACACCTATATACACACACTGTATAAACACACCTATACGCACACACTGTATAAACACACCTATACACACACACACTGTATAAACACACATATACACACACACTGTATAAACACACCTATACACACACACACTGTATAAACACACATATACACACACACTGTATAAACACACCTATACACACACACACTGTATAAACACACATAAACACACACACTGTATAAACACACATAAACACACACACTGTATAAACACACCTATACACACACACACACAGAGTAAACACACCTATACACACACTGTATAAACACACCTATACACACACACACACTGTATAAACACACCTATACACACACACACACACTGTATAAACACACCTATACACAAATACTGTAAATAAACATATATATACACACTGTGTTTATACAGTGTGTGTGTGTATAGGTGTGTTTATACAGTGTGTGTGTTTATACAGTATGTGTGTGTGTTTATACACACACTGTATAGACACACCTATACACACACACACTGTATAAACACACCTATACACACACACTGTATAAACACACATATACACACACACTGTATAAACACAACTATACACTGTATAAACACACCTATACACACACACTGTATAAACACACCCACACACTGTATAAACACACACTGTATAAACACACACTGTATAAACACACATATACACACACTGTATAAACACACCCACACACTGTATAAACACACCTATATATACACACACACTGTATAAACACGCCTATATACACACACTGTATAAACACACCTATATACACACACACGGTATAAACACACATATACACACACTGTATAAACACACCTATACACACACACTGTATAAACACACACACACACTGTATAAACACACCTATATACACACACACACTGTATAATCACACCTATACACACACTGTAAAAACACACACACTGTATAAACACACACTGTATAAACACACCTATACACACACACTGTATAAACACACCTATACACACACTGTATAAACACACCTATATACACACACACACTGTATAATCACACCTATACACACACTGTAAAAACACACACACTGTATAAACACACACTGTATAAACACACCTATACACACACACTGTATAATCACACCTATACACACACTGTAAAAACACACACACTGTATAAACACACACTGTATAAACACACCTATACACACACACTGTATAAACACACACACACTGTATAAACACACCTATATACACACACACACTGTATAATCACACCTATACATACACTGTATAAACACACACACACACACACACTGTAAAAACACACACACACACACTGTATAAACACACCTATACACACACACTGTATAAACACACATATACACACACACTGTATAAACACACCTATACACACACCTATACACACACACTGTATAAACACACCTATACACACACACTGTATAAACACACATATACACACACTGTATAAACACACCTATACACACACACTGTATAAACACACACTGTATAAACACACCTATATACACACACTGTATAAACACACCAATACGCACACACTGTATAAACACACCTATACACACACACATTGTATAAACACACATATACACACACACTGTATAAATACACCTATACACACACAAACTGTATAAACACACATATACACACACACTGTATAAACACACCTATACACACACACTGTATAAACACACATATACACACACACACACACAGAGTAAACACACCTATACACACACTGTATAAACACACCCACACACTGTATAAACACACACTGTATAAACACACACTGTATAAACACACATATACACACACTGTATAAACACACCCACACACTGTATAAACACGCCTATATACACACACTGTATAAACACACCTATATACACACACACTGTATAAACACACATATACACACACTGTATAAACACACCTATACACACACACTGTATAAACACACACACACACTGTATAAACACACCTATATACACACACACACTGTATAATCACACCTATACATACACTGTATAAACAACACACACACACTGTATAAACACACACTGTATAAACACACCTATACACACACTGTAAAAACACACACACTGTATAAACACACACTGTATAAACACACCTATACACACACACACTGTATAAACACACCTATACACACACTGTATAAACACACCTATATACACACACTGTATAAACACACACACACTGTATAAACACACCTATATACACACACACACTGTATAATCACACCTATACATACACTGTATAAACACACACACACACACACACTGTAAAAACACACACACACACACTGTATAAACACACCTATACACACACACTGTATAAACACACATATACACACACACTGTATAAACACACCTATACACACACCTATACACACACACTGTATAAACACACCTATACACACACACTGTATAAACACACCTATACACACACACTGTATAAACACACACTGTATAAACACACCTATACACACACACTGTATAAACACACATATACACACACACTGTATAAACACACCTATACACACACACTGTATAAACACACACTGTATAAACACACCTACACACACACACTGTATAAACACACCTATACACACACACTGTATAAACATACCCACACACTGTATAAACACACCTATACACACACACACACTGTATAAACACACCTATACACACACTGTATAAACACACCTATACACACACTGTATAAACACACCTATACACACACCTATACACACACACTGTATAAACACACCTATACACACACACTGTATAAACACACCTATACACACTGTATAAACACACCTATACACGCACTGTAAAAACACACACACGGTATAAACACACCTATACATACACTGTATAAACACACCTATATACACACACACACTGTATAAACACACCTATACACACACACACTGTATAAACACACCTATACACACACTGTATAAACACACCTATACACACACACTGTATAAACACACCTATACACACACTGTATAAACACAACTATACACACACACTGTATAGACACACCTATACACACACTGTAAAAACACACACATTGTATAAACACACCTACACACACACACTGTATAAACACACCTATACACACACACTGTATAAACACACATATACACACACACTGTATAAACACACCCACACACTGTATAAACACACCTATATACACACACTGTATAAACACACATATACACACACACTGTATAAACACACCTATACACGCACTGTAAAAACACACACACTGTATAAACACACCTATACACACACACTGTATAAACACACACTGTATAAACACACCTACACACACACACTGTATTAAACACACCTATACACACACACTGTATAAACACACATATACACACACTGTATTAAACACACCCACACAACTGTATAAACACACCTATACACACACACACTGTATAAACACACCTATACACACACTGTATAAAACACACATATACACACACTATACAACACACACTGTATAAACACACCTATACACACACACTGTATAAACACACATATACACACACACTGTATAAACACACCTATACACGCACTGTAAAAACACACACACTGTATAAACACACCTATACACACACACTGTATAAACACACACTGTATAAACACACCTACACACACACACTGTATAAACACACCTATACACACACACTGTATAAACACACATATACACACACTGTATAAACACACCCACACACTGTATAAACACACCTATACACACACACACTGTATAAACACACCTATACACACACTGTATAAACACACATATACACACACCTATACACACACACTGTATAAACACACCTATACACACACTGTATAAACACACCTATACACACACTGTATAAACACACATATACACACACACTGTATAAACACACCTATACACACACTGTATAAACACACACTGTATAAACACACCTACACACACACACTGTATAAACACACCTATACACACTGTATAAACACACCTATACACGCACTGTAAAAACACACACACGGTATAAACACACCTATATACACACACACACTGTATAAACACAAGTATACACACACACTGTATAAACACACCTATACACACACTGTATAAACACACCTATACACACACTGTATAAACACACCTATATACACACACTGTATAAACACACACACTGTATAAACACACCTATATACACACTGTATAAACACACCTATACACACACTGTATAAACACACCTATATACACACACTGTATAAACACACACACTGTATAAACACACCTATATACACACACACACTGTATAAACACACCTATACACACACACTGTATAAACACACTATACACACACTGTATAAACACACCTATACACACACACTGTATAAACACACCTATTACACACACACTGTATAAACACACACTGTGTAAATACACACTGTATAAACACACCTATACACACACACTGTATAAACACACATATACACACACACACTGTATAAACACACCTATACACACACTGTATAAACACACCTATACACACACTGTATAAACACACCTATACACACCTATACACACACTGTATAAACACACACTGCATAAACACACACACACTGTATAAACACACCCACACACTGTATAAACACACCTATATACACACACACTGTATAAACACACCTATACACACACACTGTATAAACACACATATACACACACACACTGTATAAACACACCTATACACACACTGTATAAACACACCTATACACACACTGTATAAACACACCTATACACACACACTGTATAAACACACACTGTGTAAACACACACTGTATAAACACACCTATACACACACACTGTATAAACACACACTGTGTAAACACACACTGTATAAACACACCTATACACACACACTGTATAAACACACACTGTGTAAACACACACTGTAAAAACACACACACTGTATAAACACACCTATACACACACACTGTATAAACACACCTATATTACACACACACACTGTATAAACACACCTATAATAATATACATACACACTGTATAAAACACAACAACTGTAAAAACACACACCACACACTGTATAAACACACACTGTATAAACACACCTATACACACACACTGTATAAACACACCTATACAGACACTGTATAAACACACCTATATAAACACACTGTATAAACACACATATATACACACACTGTATAAACACACATATATACACACACTGTATAAACACACCTATACACACACTGTATAAACACACCTATACACACACTGTATAAACACACCTATATACACACTGTATAAACACACCTATACATACACTGTATAAACACACCTATATACACACACACACTGTATAAACACACCTATACATACACACTGTATAAACACACACACACTGTAAAAACACACACACACACACTGTATAAACACACACTGTATAAACACACCTATACACACATACACTGTATAAACACACCTATACACACACACTGTATAAACACACCTATATACATACTGTATAAACACACCTATACATACACTGTATAAACACACCTATATACACACACACACTGTATAAACACACCTATACATACACACTGTATAAACACACACACACTGTAAAAACACACACACACGGTATAAACACACACTGTATAAACACACCTATACACACACACACTGTATAAACACACCTATATACACACACTGTATAAACACACCTATATAAACACACTGTATAAACACACATATATACACACACTGTATAAACACACACACTGTATAAACACACCTATACACACACACACTGTATAAACACACATATACACACACACACACAGAGTAAACACACCTATACACACACTGTATAAACACACCTATACACACACACACTGTATAAACACACCTATACACACACTGTATAAACACACCTATACACACACCTATACACACACACTGTATAAACACACCTATACACACACTGTATAAACACACCTATACACACACTGTATAAACACACATATACACACACACTGTATAAACACACACTGTATAAACACACCTACACACACACACTGTATAAACACACCTATACACACTGTATAAACACACCTATACACGCACTGTAAAAACACACACACGGTATAAACACACCTATATACACACACACACTGTATAAACACAAGTATACACACACACTGTATAAACACACCTATACACACACTGTATAAACACACCTATATACACACACTGTATAAACACACACACTGTATAAACACACCTATATACACACTGTATAAACACACCTATACACACACTGTATAAACACACCTATATACACACACTGTATAAACACACACACTGTATAAACACACCTATATACACACACACACTGTATAAACACACACACTGTATAAACACACCTATACACACACTGTATAAACACACCTATACACACACACTGTATAAACACACCTATACACACACACTGTATAAACACACATATACACACACACACTGTATAAACACACCTATACACACACTGTATAAACACACCTATACACACACACTGTATAAACACACACTGTGTAAACACACACTGTATAAACACACCTATACACACACTGTATAGACACACCTATACACACACTGTATAAACACACCTATACACACCTATACACACACTGTATAAACACACACTGTATAAACACACACACACTGTTATAAACACACCCACAACACTGTATAAACACACCTATATACACCACACACTGTATAAACACACCTATACACACACACACTGTATAAACACACATATACACACACACCACTGTATTAAACACACCTATACACACACTGTATAAACACACACCTATACACACACCACTGTATAAACACACACACTGTGTAAACACACACTGTATAACACACCTTATACACACACACTGTATAAACACACACCTGTGTAAAACACACCACTGTATAAACACACCTATACACCACACACTGTATTAAAACACACACTGTTGTAAACACACACTGTAAAAACACACACCACACTGTATAAAACACACCTGTACCCCACACACACTGTAAAACACACCTATACATACACTGTATAAACACACCTATACACACACACTGTATAAACACAC
>CM019069.1:1176763-1394853 GCA_009667805.1 Leptobrachium leishanense | reverse complement strand
AGGCCCCTTGCTCAAGAGCTTGCACTCTAACATCCTGGGTTTCCCTAAGCACACTGTTTAGAGAAGCAAGGGTAAACAATCCCAATGTTAGCTTTTCTATTGTCCAGTGGCTGGAGCTTTTCTATTGTCCAGTGGCTGGAGCCTGTTGTTATCTGTAATGTATTCTGGAAGGGAGGGGGGGTTGTCTCACCTGGGTGTATGTGAAATAAATAAAGTAACTCCAAGGGCTAAGCAATAAGTTGATGAATAAACTCATTTGTATACTGTATTTAAGTTCACTATGTAATTGAGGCAATTTTTGAAGTGACACAGCAGTAATGTACAATCTTTTTTGCGCAGTTGCTACAGTGTGAGTAAATAATTATTTCAGAACGCTAACTTTGTCTTTATTGAGGGAGAGGAGAGACTTATCTCCGAAATGGAGGAAACATGAGCAGTAACTCCCTCATCTTTCCCACTCGTACCATCATCATAAGAAAGCCTGGGAGTGGATAAGTATTAAGTGTATTAATTCTGTGAATTTGTCACTATTTTGACATTATACTGTATGTGTGTGTGTGTAATCTATTTGGTTAAATACGCGCTAATTTACCCGTTGTAGTGATTTGCATTTTTAGCTAGAATATGCTCGTTGATATTTGCTTCACTTTGTAATACTTGATCAAACCTTGTTATTGGTATAGTCTGTATGATCTTATAAACATAGGTAATCAGTGACCGCATGGCTGGCAGCCATCTTAAACCGCAAAAAGTCACATGGTCTGCTGTCAATGAGGATGCGCGGCAGCAGTAACTGTATAATCTGTTTAAACTTACATTTGCGCAACTAAATTAATCCAGATTGTTTCTGCCAGATTTATGAATATAACAATTACTAACCAAATACACATCTAAATGTGTCTGTTATAATTTCTGAAGAGGCTTATCAACTAAACAGTGATTTTGTATGTTAGCAAATGCTGTTTCACTATTTTGGGTAGGTTTACTTAATTTCGGGCCTATAGATTAATATACTAAGCAAGAAACCGTTTCATTGGTAGACGTGGGTTAAAGACGTGGGTTAAAGACTTGGTAAAGGATTCCAGGGCTGGCGAGCCTTAAAGATGGAGAATAAGGAGAATGGAGTAAGGGTTTTTTCTGGAAGGCTTCAAGATACTGATTAGGGGTGAAGCGAAGGGGGGTAGGAAAGTAAAGCAGTTGAAATCCGCATATGAACTGCCAGAAATATTGAGAGAAAAGTGGGGGAAGGAGGTGCTGTTAGGTAGAATGGCTGGTCCTTTAGAGAAGTCCCCATTTAGCTTAACCCAGAGGGTATTTGAGGAACGAGGCTGTAACGTAGGGGTTCCTGTCCACGGGCAGACTGCTCACCTTGAAGTCAGTATTCCGCATAAGTACTGCTTATGGCCCAACTCAAAATGGAGACTACATTGATTTACATTGTTTCAAGGGACACACACACAGACAGGAAAGGTGCAGAGACAATGTAATCACATCCAGCTAGGAACAATGCATCAGATAACCATGAGCTGGGCTACCTTGGTTGCTGGGGGGGGCGAGGGGCTGACAGAAGCATGTGAAAACAAAAGGATCCATTACTTAGAGGGGGGAGGGTATATTACACAAAGACTGGAGCGTAATACAGAGGTTAACCCCTTAAGGACCTCGGACGTACCATGTACGTCATTGCAGCGGGTCTCTCTTAGACCCGCTGACGTACATGGTACGTCCTGCCGTTTTTGAGCTGCTGGAAGCGATCGGATCGCTTCCAGCAGCTCAAACGCCATTGCAGGATGCCTGGGAGTCCAGGCATCCGTGCAATGGCCGTTAGAAGTGCCGGGGCACCATGTGATCGCTCCCCGGGAGCGATCTACATCCGGTTGCACCGGAGAGGTGCCCGGCACTTCTACAGAGCGCTGGAAGCGATCGGATCGCTTCCAGCTGCTCTGAGCATATTACAAGGATGCCTCGACATCGAGGCATCCTTGCAATATGCTTACCTGCCGCCGGTCCGTCCGTGATCGCTCCCCCCGAGCGATCACTTCCGGTAGCGGCAGGAAGTACTGAGTGCCACGAGGTATCGTGGCACTCAGTACAAAATCGATCACTTCAGTGATCAGGTGCTCTGCTGGGTGCCTCGAGGGATCAAGGCACCCAGCAGAGAAAAAAAAAGTGTAAAAAAAAAGTAAAAAAAAGTGTGTAAAAAAAGTGTAAAAAAAGAAAAATAAATAAAATAAACTGACAGTTAGGGGTAGGGTTAGGGGTAGGGTTAGGGGTAGGGGTAGGGTTAAGGTTAGGGTTAGGGGTAGGGTTAGGGTTAGGGTTAGGGGTAGGGTTAGGGGTAGGGTTAGGGGTAGGGTTAGGGTTAGGGGTAGGGGTAGGGTTAGGGGTAGGGGTAGGGTTAGGGGTAGGGTTAGGGGTAGGGTTAGGGGTAGGGGTAGGGGTAGGGGTAGGGTTAGGGGTAGGGTTAGGGGTAGGGGTAGGGGTAGGGTTAGGGTTAGGGGTAGGGTTAGGGTTAGGGGTAGGGTTAGGGGTAGGGTTAGGGGTAGGGGTAGGGGTAGGGTTAGGGGTAGGGGTAGGGTTAGGGTTAGGGGTAGGGGTAGGGTTAGGGGTAGGGTTAGGGGTAGGGTTAGGGTTAGGGGTAGGGGTAGGGGTAGGGGTAGGGGTAGGGGTAGGGTTAGGGGTAGGGTTAGGGGTAGGGGTAGGGTTAGGGGTAGGGGTAGGGGTAGGGTTAGGGTTCTAAGGGCAGGGTCAGGGGTAGGGTTAGGGTTCTAAGGGCAGGGTCATCTTGGGGCTGAGTGGGATGTTCCTAGCCTGCCTCATCAGAGAGGCAGGCTAGCAACATCCAATCAGAAGTTAGAAAAAATCAAAATAAAATTTCTAATTTGTCAGGTCAGGCCAATATTTTGTAAATATTGGCTCTGACCTTTGTGATTCTCCCTCCCTCTCCTCACTTGTGTTTTGGTGAGCGAGAGAGAGAGATCAGATTTGACAGGTTAGAGATTTTAGTGAGATTTAGTGAGATTAGAAAAATTGAGGCAGATTTAGAGAGATTTTAGGGAGATTTAGAAGAATTGAGGCAGGTTTAGAGTGATTTAGAGAGATTTAGGTGTTTATTTGTATTTTCTTGTGAAACCCAACGGTTCTTCTAAGAACCAACAATCCGCTTATATATATATAATAATTATAAAATTTTATAATCTATTATATATAATGTCTGAGAGGGTGTACAGCGCCGAGGAGGCATATGCCATCCTGGCGTCAGAATCTGAGGCATCTGCGTCAGACTCAGACCCTCATTTCGACCCCGCTAACTGCTCAGAGGCGTCGCTAGATACATTATCTATGCTGGCTGATGTATCTAGTGATGTTTCTGATGCAGATCCTGGGTCACCACCTGCCAGCAGGAGACGCACAGCTCCAGCTGAGGAGTGGGTAGTGCCTCATCGCCAGAGGCCAGATATCCCTCCTTTCACGGCAAATCCTGGCATCAATATTGATGTTGCAGGATTTACCGCCACACAGTTTTTGCAGGTGTTTATGGGGGATGATTTGTTGGGCCACATCGTGGCCCAATCAAATCTGTATGCCCATCAGCATTGTGCAGCGAAGGCAGACTCCTACTTGGCAAGGCAGCAATGGACCCCGCTAGATGTGCCAGAATTTCTGAAATTCTGGGCACTTACTAGCTGAGGGCATCATAAAGAAGCCCTCAATTCGCTCCTGCTGGAGCAGTAGCCCCATCTGCTCTACCCCCATTTACCTCCAATCAATGTCACGTAGAAGGTATGAAAACATTTTGCGTTTCATGCACTTCAGTGACAACAGCCTGTGCTCCCCTAGAGAGCATCCCCAGTTTGACAGGCACCAGACTTTTACATTTTATTCGTACATTTTTATGTTCTACAATTGGTGCTGTATTTTGCCAAAATCTTTGCACACCTATGCATGGGGGGCATGGGTGTACTCAGGAGATCTTGCAGAAAACAACCTGGAGAGTTTTCATGCAGTAACAAACAACAGTGTCTGCTAAGGCTAGGGTCAGACGAGCGTGATTTCTACGGACTGTACGTCCGTGCAGTACGGACATCGTCAGTACGGAAGACGCAGTAGTGGTCACACAGTCCGTTTTTTCACTGACATTTATTTTTTGACAGATGTAGGAGGGACAATAAATTCAATTGCAAAACCATTTTGTCCGTGAAAAATGCAGGACGTATAAATGCAGTCCGTCTGACCACGTTCCATCACTCACACACAAAGCTATGCAGACGTTGCGGACGCAGCGCACTTTGTGCGGCCGTTCTAGCGGTTCTACGTTCTTGCCTGCCTTGCGTCCGTGGGCCGCGGCCGTTGTGCGTCCGCAGTTCAGTGCGGACGTACTTCGTGTGTCGGGCTCCATTGGACTTTATGTCATGCTATCACGGACGTACTTTTAGGCGCGATCACGGACGTGAACACTACGCTCGTCTGACCCTAGCCTAAATCACAGTCCAAAACTACTGTGGGCGTAAAAATCTGAAATTTGAAAAATTACCGCCACACACCTTGTTGCCAAATGTTTTGGGCTAAAACCGTTGCATCCATGGCATCAAAGCACTCCATATGCAATACCTTGGGGTGTCAACATAACAAATATAAACAATTTTCTGGCAATAATTCAAACTGGGGTATGCGGTAGACCCAAAACCAAAGCTAGGCCTAGCTGAAGAAATAATCTCAATTTCAACTCCAATGACAAAGTCATAAAAATTGTATTTGAACCTTCCCAAAATCCTGGCAAACCTATGCATGGGGGGCATGGGTGTACTCAGGAGACCTTGCAGAAAACAACCTGGAGAGTTTTCATGCAGTAAAAAACAACAGTGTCTCCTAAATCACAGTCCAAAACTGATGTGGGTGTGAAAATGAAAAATGACCACCAAACAGTATCTAATTTGTTTGGAGCAAACGGATGCATCCATAGCATAAAAACACTCCATTTACAATACTTTGGGGTGTTAGCTTACCAAATATATGCACGTTCATAAAACTGGGGTATGTAAAAAGGCCCCTAAAAAGAAGATAAGCAAAGAAGATACTGTATGTCAAATTAGAAAATTGACAAGCACATGTCAAAGATTGGCGTAGCACCCCAAAAACAACAGAACAAATCTATATATGGGTGGTATCAATTTACTCAGAAGATGTTGCTGAACATATTTTGGGGTGTTTTTTGGCAGTAACCCATAACTGGATTTGACAATTCATGCCTAAAGTACAATGTGTGTGAAAAAATAACACAAAAAGTGACTACCTGAAAGATTGACAAAGAGCTAGTGCATGGAAAGTGTTAAAATACAACTCTTTGAAGCACCCTAGGGTGTGCCCTTTCTAAAAATATATGGTTTGATGGGGGTAAATTACTTTGGCCGGCTTCAAAAATGTCCCAAATAGGACATGGGTGCATGATGACGAAATGTGAAAATTCCAAGTTGGAAAACTGAAATGCGCACCCCCCAAATAAGGCCTTTTAGCCCCCAAATGACCCGACATACCTATACATGGGTGGTATCAATTTACTCAGAAGATGTTGCTGAACATAGTTTGGGGTGTTTTTTGGCAGTAACCCATAACTGGATTTGACAATTCATGCCTAAAGTACAATGTGTGTGAAAAAATAACACAAAAAGTGACTACCTGAAAGATTTTCAAAGAGCTAGTGCATGGAAAGTGTTAAAATACAACTCTTTGAAGCACCCTAGGGTGTGCCCTTTCTAAAAATATATGGTTTGATGGGGGTAAATTACTTTGGCCGGCTTCAAAAATGTCCCAAATAGGACATGGGTGCATGATGACGAAATGTGAAAATTCCAAGTTGGAAAACTGAAATGCGCACCCTCCAAATAAGGCCTATTAGCCCCCAAATGACCCGACATACCTATACTTGGGTGGTATCAATTTACTCAGAAGATGTTGCTGAACATATTTTGTGGTGCTTTTTGGCAGTAAACCTTAAAGTTCACAGTACATGTATTCTTAAATTGCGTTCAAAAAAAAAAATCACCAAAATTTTTTTTTTCTCAAACTTTGGCATAGATTTGTGGTAAAATGGTTTGCATGGAAAGAGTCAAAATACCCCAAGTTTAATACCTTGATTTGTGTACTTTAAAAAAATATGTATATGTGGAGGGTTATTCAGGAATTAGTGACAGATATCAGTGTTACAATGTCACTATCACTAGTTTTGAAAATAAACTCTTTGGAAATGGCAAAGTGCTACTTGCACTTATTGTTGCATAAAATAAGGAAAAAAGCGAGGAATATGTAAACATTGGGTATTGCTAAACTCAGTACTAAATTTAGAAACTACTAAGGAATAAATTTTTTTTGACGGTTGTTGATACATAAGAAATTTTGGGGGTCAAAGTTCGAAAAAGTGGTGTTTTTTCAATTTTTGTGTCATATTTCACAATATTTTTTATAGTAAATTATATGAAATGATGAAAAAAATGGTATCTTTATAAAGTCCATTTAGTGACGAGAAAAACAGTGTAAAATATGTGTGGGTTACATAAACGAGTAAGAGGAAAATTTGACGTAAACACTAAGAGCGCAGAAACATAAAAACAGCTGCGGTCACGAACGGACGGATTTGTGTAAAACCGCCTGGTCACTAAGGGGTTAAATGGAGGTATACCCGGTGTTATGTAAGAGGTTATTTGGAGGCGGCTCCTGCAAACGGCCATATGTTTTTTTTTTGGGGTTTTTTGAGGCATGAGGATGGAACCAATTTTGTCCAGGTTGCAATTCAAAGCGGCTGTGGAAAAGGCTGTAACGTTGCTGGGATGGAAAGAAACATAGAAAATGTCGGCAGATAAGAACCTGTCGGCCCATCTAGTCGCCCAATTACATGGATACTTTACCTGGAATAAATTTTTGTTTAGGATAGCCTTATGCCTATCCCATGCTTGTTTAAATTCGATCACTGTTTTAGCCTCTACCACTTCTGCTGGAAGGCTGTTCCATGTATCCACCACCCGCTCAGTGAAATAATGTTTCCTGATGTTACTTTTAAACTAAAACTTTTAATCTAAAACTATGTCCGCTTGTTTTTCTACTTTGTTTCCGTTTAAATATACTCCCTTCCTCTACCTTGTGGATTCCATTTACGTATTTAAATGTTTCTATCATATCTCCTCTGTCTCGTCTTTTTTCCAAGCTATACATGTTAAGATCATTAAGCCTTTCCTGGTAACTTTTCTCCTTCAAGCCGTACACCATTTTAGTAGCCCTTCTCTGAACTCTCTCTAAGATGTCTATATCCTTCTGGAGATACGGTCTCCAGTACTGCACACAGTACTCCAAGCGAGGTCTCACCAGTGCTCTGTACAGTGGCATGAGCACTTCCCTTTTCCTACTGCTAATACCTCTCCCTACACAACCAAGCATTCTGCCAGCATTTCCTGCTGCTCTATTACATTGACTACTTACCCTTAGATCCTCTGAAATAATAACCCCTAAATCCCAACCCTCAGATGTTGAGCTTAGGACTGTAATGAATATAGAATATTTGATAATGTAGGAGAAGGTGGGGGAAGCCAGATATAATGATAGTGCATTTGGGGGTAACGACATAGGGGATATTCTGTTTTTTTTGGGGAAAAAAAATAAAATTAATAAACCTTAATTTCTCTGGCAAATCGCGAGCAGTTAGGATTAAACAGCGATGGGGAAAGGGAATTTGTTTAAAGGGCACCGGTCTTAGCAGGCTAGCTGGTATTTCATAATTTACTAAGTAAGAGAGGAGAGGGTTGTGAATAAGCGGGGGTATGTATATAACCCTGATTCAATTTACAGTCGCGATAAAAAGTTGGTATGTGTTTGAGCGTTAATATTCTGTTTTTTGGTTTTTTTTTCTTTCAGAGCGGGTGAAGAGAGTATGGATCCTGGGACATTCCTATGTGCACTGGGCGACTGTTCATGCTGTGGGCATAACGATGGGAGTGAACCTAGGGTTCAGCCTCACTAAAGCAGGCATTAGGTGGATAGGAAGGAGGGGTATGGGGTGGGCGCAGCTTTTAGGGGTAGCGCAGGAATCTAGGAGAAGGTGAGGGAAGCCAGATATAAGGATAGTACATTTAGGGGGTAATGACATAGGGGCTATGATGACGATAGATTTGCAGAATAGGGTCCGGGAAACACTTAGGTGGTTCAGGAAGGAATGGTCGGACGTTCAGATAGTGTGGTCTAACGTAATTGCTAGATTAGTGTGGAGGAACTGCAGGGTGCAGGGTGCAGGATACATCGTGAGAAAGAAGAACCAGGCAGCAAAAAAGATTATGCTGGAGATGGGAGGGAAGGTTCTGGAGCATCAGAACATAGTGACAAGGCAGGAGGAATTGTTTAGGGATGACGGCGTCCATTTGTCCGAAGCGGGGAACAACCTTTTCGTTGGCAACATCGAAGGTGAGATAAAGACCCTTGTGTAAGGTAAGTGAAAAGGTCACGGTCTTTTATTGGTGGCGGAAAAAGAGGGTCCTCATTTTTGGTGGCGGTGAAATATGTGGCCCTGGCACGTGGAGAGGCGATAGAGGGGGAGGATCTGGGGGTCTGTGTGGTGGGAAGGAAAGGTAACTTAAGAGAAAGGTAATGGTGGAGGAGAAATAAGGGTAAAATGCTTAGTACTGATGAGTGACTGACTGGGAATGAAAACAGCTTAAGCAATTTCCCTGTTTAAAGAAAAGAGTTGAAAGTTGGGAGGAGTTACAATGGTTCTCCTTTTGTGCCAGGTATCGCTGGGATTAGGTCTCGGGGGCAGATAACAGAAAGGGGGAGGGGCAGGGGTAATAGAAAAGGGTAAGCAAAGAACAGATGAAGTCAGTCTAACCTTTGTTTTTTTCCCACCCTACCCACCCTGTTTTTAGGTTACTGCCTGTTCACCGAGTCGAAAAGGTCACGTCGTCAGACAGCAGCATTGACCACGGATAGGGGCTAATGAAGTGGTGATTCCGCCAGTCATTTCAAGACCGCCTGTGGGTTCCCATATGGAGTCATACCATGTAGCAGGAAGCCGGTTGGTGGTTTGCGGCCAAAGCCGGTGGATTGCTTTAGATATGGGCATGGTTAGTCGAGGTGCAGTCAGGTAATTTCACCATGTTACATGAAGCCAGCTGGTGGTTTGTGCGGCCAAAGCTAGGGGATTGTATTGACAGTTACTTCAGCTGGTGGTTTTTCTACGGCCAAAGCCGGAGGATTGTTTTTTGAGTAAAGACATGGTTAGTTGAGGTGCAGTCAGATCATTTCACCACGTTACATGAAGCCAGCTGGTGGTTTGTGCGGCCAAAGCTGAGGAGATTACATGGACAGGTCCCTCGGGCGGTGAAATATGCGGCCCTGGCACGTGGAGAGGCGATAGAGGGGGAGGATCTGGGGGTCTGTGTGGTGGTTTGTGCGGCCAAACACAGGTAGCCTCCTGGTTTGAAGATCCTCCCGGGCCTGCTATCTGCTATAAAGAGAGCAGCGTGTGGTCGCGCTAGCTTAGCCACGTGGGGCCGGCCGCTATTTCTGGGCAATGCTGGTGGTTCATTGCGGTTGCCAGTGTTATCTGGTGTTACCTAGTCTAAGGAAGCGAGGATCGCTGATAATTCTGCCACAAATGCAATGGTTTTTTGGCCTTGATTATAAATAAAAGACGTGACCTTTTCAAACCGCCAATACTTTTGTCATGTGTTTATTTACGGGGAGAGGGGTGGGTGGGGGGGGATGGTTTGGGGGGTTTTGAAGGGAAGGAAAGGTAACTTAAGAGAAAGGTAATGGTGGAGGAGAAATAAGGGTAAAATGCTTATTACTCCCTATAACCTCCCTGGAGTTGCGGGACTGGAGGAAGGAACTGCAAAACTGCAAGGCCCACTTTTTACTCTGGTAAACTCACGTCTATATCATGCTTTCTCTCACGCTTCTGCTCTTTACTTCTACATTTCTCCTTAAATGGAACTCCTGCCCCTCTACCACCGACCCCTACACTATCTGCATCTCTCCCTCCCTCCTCTCGTCCCACATGATGGCCTCGCATGAGCTCCTTTGTTTCCTCAGAACATGGTCTCCCTCTAACTCTCGTGCTGCCAATCACTCCCACTCCCACAAATCCCATTCCCACCTTCTCTTTCTCACCCTCCTGCTGTTACTCTATGCAGGTGACATATCCCCTAACCCTGGCCCCACAACACATCCAATACTTCCCTCTCATCCTATCTCCATCGCACATAAATCACCTCCCTGCAAGCCCAGCAACCTCATTCCCATAATCCCTCAGCGCCTGTCCTCTTTCTCCTGCGCCCTCTGGAACGCTCGCTCTGTGTGCAACAAACTCACAGCAATCCATGACCTCTTCCTTTCAAACTCCTTCAACCTCCTAGCTTTAACTGAAACCTGGCTAACTCCCTCTGACACGGCCTCCGTTGCTGCTCTCTGACATGGCAGTCTACACTTGAGCCATACCCCCAGACCGGGTGAGAGAAATGGTGGCGGGGTCGGACTCCTGCTCTCTCCCACCTGCACCTACCAGCATCTCCCTCCACCCCCATCCCTCTCCTTCTCCTCCTTCGAGACACACTGCATCCGCCTGTTCTCTCCTCTGGCTCTCAGGGTGGCAGTCATCTACCGCCCAACGGGACCAACCTCCCAGTTCTTTGACCACTTTGCTACCTGGCTTTCTTACTTCCTGTCTTCTAATCTTCCATGCCTAATTCTCGGGGACTTCAACATTCCCATTGACGATCCTTCCGCCCCTGCTGCCTCCAAACTTCTTTCACTCACGTCCTCCCTTGGACTCACACAATCCTCCCTCCTCCCTACCCACCGCGATGGTCACGCTATTGACCTGGTCTTTTCCAACCTCTGCTCCATTTCTGAGTTCAAATGTCGCCCTTTCCCCATCTCTGACCACCACCTTCTCTCTTTCAACCTATCTGGACTTCCTAAACACCCTGCTCCCCCACCCCGCACACACACTCGCAGAAATCTACATGCTGTGGACCCCCATCAATTCTCCAACCTACTTCACCACCTCCCTCATACCTCATCCTTCACCTGCCCTGATGCTGCCACTAATCACTACAACACTATGCTTATCTCTGCTCTAGACACTCTTGCTCCTCTTCGACTCTGTAAGGCCCCACGCCGCCAGCTTCAGCCCTGGCACACCCTCCAGACTCGCTACCTGCAAAGATGCTCCCGCACCGCAGAGCGTGCCTGGAGGAAATCCCGCTCTGAAGCTGATTTTGTTCGCTTCAAGTTTATTCTCCGGTCATACACCTCGGCCCTCCACTTGGCCAAACAATCCTTCTCATCTCTTATATCTACGCTGTCCTCCAACCCTAAACAGCTCTGGTCCACCTTCAACACCCTCCTCTACCCACCTGCACCTCCCCCCTCAGCTGCCTTCAGCGCTCAAGACCTGGCAGACTACTTCCTCAGTAAAACTCTAACTATCAGAAGCAACATCCCAACACAAGATAGTTATCTGCCACCTCCACTCCCACAGGTCCCCTCTGCCACCCTCTGCCGCTTCCTCCCAGCCACTGAGGAGGAAGTCAATTCCTTATTGTCCTCCTCACATCTCACCACGTGCCCGCTCGACCCCATTCCCTCACATCTAATTCCTCCCCTCTCCTCCTCCCTCACCCCTGCTCTCACACACATCTTCAACCTATCTCTCTCCACTGGCTCCTTTCCATCTGCCTTCAAACACGCGCTAGTTACCCCTTTACTAAAGAAACCATCCCTCGATCCCAACTCTCCATCCAACTACCGCCCTGTATCCCTGCTTCCCTTCACATCAAAGCTCTTAGAAAAACTAGTCTTCAACCACCTCTCCCTCTTCCTCTCCTCCAATTCCCTACTTGACCCCCTGCAATCTGGCTTCCGTCCCCTACACTCAACTGAAACTGCCCTCACCAAAGTCACCAACGACCTCCTAACTGCTAAAAAACACGGCCACTATTCTATTCTCATCCTGCTTGACCTCTCGGCTGCTTTTGACACTGTTGACCACCCCCTCCTTCTACAGACCCTCAACTCTCTGGGTCTCGGTGACACTGCACTTGCTTGGGTGGACTCCTATTTATCCAACAGGTCCTTCTCTGTGTCCTTTGCTGGTAACTCCTCCTCTTCATTGCCTCTATCTGTTGGTGTACCTCAAGGCTCTGTCTTTGGTCCTCTGCTCTTTTCCATCTACACCTCCTCCCTGGGCAAAATCATCAACAGCTTTGGCTTTAATTACCACCTCTACGCTGATGACACTCAGATCTACCTCTCTACCCCTGATCTCTCTCCCCCTGTCCTTTCAAAAGTCAGTGACTGTTTATCTGGCATCTCCTCCTGGATGGCCTCCCACCACCTAAAGATCAACATGTCAAAGACTGAGCTCCTACTTATTCCTCCCTCCAATGCCTCCCCACCTCCTGACTTCTCTATCACGGTGGAGGGTATCACCATCTCCCCATCAAACCAAGTTCGCTGTCTTGGAGTTACACTTGACTCTGCTCTTTCCTTCATCCCCCACATCCAGTCTCTTTCCTCCTCCTGCCGATACCAACTGCGTAATATTTCCAGAATTCGGCCATTTCTTACCGCTGTTACCACAAAACAACTCCTACACGCCCTGGTAATCTCCCGACTCGACTATTGCAATAATCTCTTATCTGGCCTCCCTCTGTCCCGCCTCTCCCCCCTACAATCCATCCTGAACGCCTCCGCCAGGCTAATTCACGTCACCCGCCGTTCTGTCTCTGCCGCTCCCCTCTGCGAGTCCCTTCACTGGCTCCCCATCCACTGCAGAATTAAGTTCAAAATCCTTATCCTTACCTACAAAACCCTCACTAACTCAGCTCCCCACTACCTGTCCTCACTAATCACCAAATACACCCCAGCCCGCTCCCTAAGGTCAAACAGTGACCTGCGCCTAGCTTCTCCCCGCATCACCTCTTCCCATGATAGACTGCAGGATTTCTCACGCGCAGCCCCCACTCTCTGGAACGCTCTCCCTCGTACTGTCAGACTTTCCCCTAACTTCTCTTCCTTCAAACGCTCCCTTAAAACATTCCTATTTAGGGAAGCCTACCCCCCCCCGACTCACTGACGCAACCATCAATCACTCTCACCTTACAGTCCTCTCCTCCTGTTTCCAACCCCAACCCTCCCAGATTGTGAGTTCCTACGGGAATAGGGCCCTCATCTCCTCCTGTACTGTTTGTCAAATGTTGTTCAATGTATTGTAACCCTGTCTATACTGTAAATACAGAAAAAATGGCGTCGCGCCCATACTCACTTATTTTTGGAGCGGCGGCAACTGCCAGGAGTAACAGCCCAGTAAATGTATAAAACATAACAAGGAAGGAGAGTGTCATCTGCGCTCATTCCTATGTGTTCCATGTACAACAAAAATGAGGTTTTGTTTGTTTCAATGGCCATTGCAACGTAAGCCCACTCGCCACTTCAAGGCACCTCTTTAGAGTGGGTACCTAACAATTGTAACCAAAAGGCCGCTCTACTGAGCAGCTCCAAGCCCCTCCAGCTGCTTTTCAGCAAGGAGAGACAAAGATGGTGGGTTTTATTTATACACGCACCAAGCACTTCCCATTTGGGATCAAAATGGGAAGTGCTTGGTGCGTGTATAAATAAAACCCACCATCTTTGTCTCTCCTTGCTGATAAGCAGCAGGAGGGGCTTGGAGCTGCTCAGTAGAGCGGCCTTTTGGTTACATTGGTTAGGTACCCACTCTAAAGAGGTGCCTTGAAGTGGCGAGTGAGCTTACGTTGCAATGGCCATTGAAACAAACAAAACCTCATTTTTGTTGTACATGGAACACATAGGAATGAGCGCAGATGACACTCTCCTTCCTTGTCCTGTCTATACTGTGCTTATTGTACAGCGCTGCAGAATATGCTGGCGCTTTATAAATAAAAAATAATAATAATAACCCCTCCTATTACTCCCTATAACCCCTCCTATTACTCCATATAACCTCCCTATAACCCCTCCTATTACTCCATATAACCTCCCTATATCCCCTCCTATTACTCCATATAACCTCCCTATAACCCCTCCTATTACTCCATATAACCTCCCTATAACCCCTCCTATTACTCCATATAACCCCTCCTATTACTCCCTATAACCCCTCCTATTACTCCATATAACCTCCAATTACTCTCTATAACCCCTCCTATTACTCCATATAACCCCCCTATAACCCAGGGGTCAAGTCCTGGGAAAAAAAGTGAGGGAACTCACCCACGAATTCCACAACCCCTATTACCTGAAGAAAAAATATATATAATCACGAGTATAGCCGGACGAGCCGGTGATACCATTTTTATTGGGTTAACTTTACATTTAAAAGACAAGCTTTCAAGAGTGTAAACTGGAAACTACACTGATCAGTGAAAGGTATCACTACCTACAGGTATACTCGTGATTTTGGCAACTGGACTAACGCGTTTTATATATAATCTATATATATATCCAGGCACAGACCCCCCAGAATTATATACACAGCACTGGTTATATGGATATATTTTCCCAGTTCACATGGATAGAATTGCCCCAGCTCTCATGGATAATGCCCCAGCTCTCATGGATATTGCCCCCAGGTCTCATGGATATTGCCCCCAGGTCTCATGGATAATGCCCCCAGGTATCATGGATATATGCTCCCAGGTCTCATGGATATTGCCCCCAGGTCTCATGGATAATGCCCCCAAGGTCTCATGGATAATGCCCCCAAGGTCTCATGGATAATGCCCCCAAGGTCTCATGGATAATGCCCCCAAGGTCTCATGGATAATGCCCCCAAGGTCTCATGGATAATGCCCCCGGTCTCATGGATAATGCCCCCAGGTCTCATGGATAATGCCCCCAGGTCTCATGGATATTGCCCCCAGGTCTCATGGATATTGCCCCGGTCTCATGGATAATGCCCCCAGGTCTCATGGATAATGCCCCCAGGTCTCATGGATATTGCCCCCAGGTCTCATGGATATTGCCCCGGTCTCATGGATAATGCCCCCAGGTCTCATGGATAATGCCCCCAGGTCTCATGGATAATGCCCCCAGGTCTCATGGATATTGCCCCCAGGTCTCATGGATAATGCCCCCGGTCTCATGGATAATGCCCCCAGGTCTCATGGATAATGCCCCCAGGTCTCATGGATATTGCCCCCAGGTCTCATGGATATTGCCCCCCGGTCTCATGGATATTGCCCCCAGGTCTCATGGATACTGCCCCAGCTCATGGATATTGCTCCCAGCTCATGGATATGCCCCCAGCTCATGGATTTGCCCCCCAGCTCATGGATTTGCCCCCCAGCTCATGGATATGCCCCCAGCTCATGGAAATGCCCCCCAGCTCATGGAAATGCCCCCCAGCTCATGGAAATGCCCCAGCTCATGGATATGACCCCCAGCTCATGGAAATGACCCCCAGCTCATGGAAATGACCCCCAGCTCATGGATATGCCCCCCAGCTCATAGATATGCCCCCAGCTCATGGATTTGCCCCCCAGCTCATGGATATGCCCCCCAGCTCATGGATATGCCCCCCAGCTCATGAATATGCCCCCCAGCTCATGAAAATGCCCCAGCTCATGGATATGCCCCCCAGCTCATGGATATGCTCCCAGCTCATGGAAATGACCCCCAGCTCATGGAAATGCCCCCCAGCTCATGGAAATGCCCCCAGCTCATAGATATGCCCCCCAGCTCATAGATTTGCCCCCCAGCTCATGGATTTGCCCCCCAGCTCATGGATATGCCCCCCAGCTCATGGATATGCCCCCAGCTCATGAATATGCCCTCCAGCTCATGAAAATGCCCCAGCTCATGGATATGCCCCCCAGCTCATGGATATGCCCCCAGCTCATGGAAATGCCCCAGCTCATGGATATGCCCCCCAGCTGATGGATTTGCCCCCCAGCTCATGGAAATGTCCCCCAGCTCATGGATATGCCCCCAGCTCATGGATATGCCCCCCAGCTGATGGATTTGCCCCCCAGCTCATGGAAATGTCCCCCAGCTCATGGATACTGCCCCCCAGCTCAGCTCATGGATAGTGCCCCCAGCTCACCTCTCTGTGGCGTCTGCGCCCGGCGGCCGCGTGCTTCCTGTTAGAACGGCCGCAGACAGGAAGTGGAGCCGCTCGCCTGGGATGAAACAGCCAGGCGAGCGGCTCCACTTCCTGTCTGCGGCAGTTCTAACAGGAAGCACGCGGCCGCCGGCTAAGTACGGCGGCCGCCTGCTCCAGCCTTTCGGGCTCGGGCCACAGCGGGAACGCTGCGTTCCCGCAGCGTTCCCGCTGTGGGAGAAGTGCGGGAACGCCGTTCCCGCGCGTTCCCGCTCGACTCGAGCCCTGCTATAACCCCTCCTATTACTCCATATAACCTCCCTATAACCCCTCCTATTACTCCATATAACCCCTCCTATTACTCCCTATAACCCCCTATAACCCCTCCTATTACTCCCTATAACCTCCCTATAACCCCTCCTATTACTCCCTATAACCCCTCCTATTATTCCATATAACCCCTCCTATTACTCCCTATAACCCCTCCTATTACTCCATATAACCCCCTATAACCCCTCCTATTACTCCCTATAACCTCCCTATAACCCCTCCTATTACTCCATATAACCTCCCTATAACCCCTCCTATTACTCCATATAACCTCCCTATAACCCCTCCTATTGCTCCATATAACCTCCCTATAACCCCTCCTATTGCTCCATATAACCTCCCTATAACCCCTCCTATTACTCATAACCTCCCTATAACCCCTCCTATTACTCCCTATAACCTCCCTATAACCCCTCCTATTACTCCATATAACCCCTCCTATTACTCCATATAACCCCCTTTAACCCCTCCTATTATTCCATATAACCCCCTATAACCCCTCCTATTACTCCATATAACCTCCCTATAACCCCTCCTATTACTCCATATAACCTCCGTATAACCCCTCCTATTACTCCCTATAACCCCTCCTATTACTCCCTATAACCTCCTATTACTCCATATACCTCCCTATAATCCCTCCTATTACTCCATATAACCTCCCTATAATCCCTCCTATTACTCCATATAACCCCCTATAACCCCTCCTATTACTCCATATAACCTCCCTATAACCCCTCCTATTACTCCATATAACCTCCCTATAACCCCTCCTATTACTCCATATAACCTCCCTATAATCCCTCCTATTACTCCATATAACCTCCCTATAATCCCTCCTATTACTCCATATAACCTCCCTATAACCCCTCCTATTACTCCATATAACCTCCCTATAACCCCTCCTAATACTCCATATAACCTGTCATGGAGCTGACGTGGCACTCCACACTTCAAACCCCAAGAGACTTTATGTTCATTTATATTGTGTGTTTTTAATATATTTTACATCGTTTGGTTTTAGATTAAATTAGTTTAATGTAAAATGGCGTAGCTTTAGTTTTAAATATACTTCTATTCCTGTAGGTAAATGTGTTTCTGTATAGCCAGTAAACAAGCTTTACTGCTGTGTAATTTATGCAACAGGGCTTTTCCCCTTATCTGGCTGCATGTTTGATTCAAGAAGTCTGTGATAGTGTTTGTCTTTAATCTGATGTGTTAGAACAATAGATTATGTAAATGTTGTGTGAGCTAAAGTCTACAGAATGTTTATTGTAAATGTAGCGCTGTGTTAAAAATCTTGCTGTGGCAGTACCTATTTTTGGCCACAAGATGGAGACTATCGCGATCAGAGATACTGGACATTGGGACTACAATGCCCGGCATGCTTTGCAAGAAGACAGGAAGTGGGTGGGGACTGGACACTTACATCCTCTGCCTCGTGGAGAACGCGCCAGAGCGCGCCAGGGAACGAGAGAGAGAGCAGACGCAGTGCCATAGTTTGTGAGAGGGCCTAGGGCGGAAAGCAAGTGAGACCTGTCAGTTCGGTTACCGGGTCATTCAGTCCTCAAGAGAAGGAGCCCTCCAAGTTCCAAAGTTGCTGCAGAGGGAATCAACCGAAGACCTCGAGTAAGGAGTCACCGCAAGCGGATCGGGGACAGAGAGCAGGCGGTGAGCTGAGGAAAAGTCGTGGACAAGCTACGGGAAGTTAGACAACGGATCCGGCCGCTAGTATCCCCAGTCAAAATCCAGCGGAGAGACGTCCTGGGTCAGCGGAGCCTAAAGCAACCGTCGGATGGGTGAGAGGCCTCCAAGGCCGTTTATAATATAAAGAGCACGCTGCTGTTTTCTCTTTAAAGTCCACAGGGCCCCAACTTGACTAGTCGAATACCTTTCTTAAGTAATTTCACTGGCCAGTTGAACAGTACCCGGGTACCTTACACACATACACACCTTTTACATTCCGGGACTTAACCTGTGCAGGACTCATTTTGTTACGAATCGGAACGGGGGTTAAAGATACGTTCCGAATATATTTTTCTCTTTTCCGCTGCGTGTTTGCCGTGATACGAAGTGATTGTATATTCTGGGGTTCCGCTACATGTCCCTTTTCTGAATATTCGTGCAATTGCATTTTCTTTTATGTTCGGTTACGAATATTTTATTTTCCGAAATACGAAGCCTCGTGTTTCGTTTCTTTTCCGCTACGCGTTTTTTCGCAATACGACAGTACTGTAATAATGTCTGTGAATACCGTATCTCAATATCTGCCAAATATTTTAGTAAACTATTTAAATGATAAAAACCCACAACTGTGTTGGAGTATATTTATTCCCTAGTGCGGGGAGACTGACCCGTGGTTCATTTTCAGCGGCTCCTCCGGGAGTGAGCGCTACATAAATATCTACCTGACATAATGTAATTAGCATTTTAGTAGGACGATGTGCATAATTTTTCAAATTATGGCTGTTGGATATCAGCATAAATTGTGGCGTTTTTGTTCATTAAAGCTCAGACTCAGTCAGAGAATCCTGTGGGAACATACCGCTCGTCTGGTGTCTCATTCAGGGTATCCACTATCACCCTCAGAAGGCACAGAGCGGCCTTCTGGAAATTCCTAATGCTCCAGGGCAGAGAATCAGAAGCAGGCGGGTGAAGCTGCTCGAGGCGCTGAGGACGGCGCTCCCAGTAGCCGGGCTGACCGCAATGAATGGGTGTCTGGAGAGTCAGGACAGGCGGAAGAGAACGGTTCCGTCACATAACCTCCCTATAACCCCTCCTGTTACTCCATATAACCTCCCTATAACCCCTCCTGTTACTCCATATAACCTCCCTATAACCCCTCCTGTTACTCCATATAACCTCCCTATAACCCCTCCTGTTACTCCATAAAACCTCCCTATAACCCCTCCTGTTACTCCATATAACCCCTCCTATTACTCCATATAACTTCCCTATAACCCCTCCTATTACTCCATATAACCTCCCTATATCTCCCCTATAACCCCTCCTATTACTCCATATAACCTCCCTATAACCCCTCCTATTACTCCATATAACCTCCTTATAACCCTCTCCTATTACTCCATATATCCTCCGTATAATCCCTCCTATCACTCCCTATAACCCTCCTATTACTCCCTATAACCCTCCTATTACTCCATATAACCCCTCCTATTACTCCATATAACCCCTCCTATTACTCCATATAACCCCTCCTATTACTCCATATAACCTCCCTATAACCCCTCCTATTACTCCCTATAACCCCTCCTATTACTCCCTATAACCTCCCTATAACCCTCCTATTACTCCATATAACCTCCCTATAACCCCTCCTATTACTCCATATAACCTCCCTATAACCCCTCCTATTACTCCATATAACCTCCCTATAACCCCTCCTATTACTCCATATAACCTCCCTATAACCCCTCCTATTACTCCATATAACCTCCCCATAACCCCTCCTATTACTCCATATAACCTCCCTATAACCCTCCTATTACTCCCTATAACCCCTCCTATTACTCCATATAACCTCCCTATAACCCCTCCTATTACTCCCTATAACCTCCCTATAACCCCTCCTATTACTCCCTATAACCCCTCCTATTACTCAATATAACCTCCCTATAACCCCTCCTATTACTCCCTATAACCCCTCCTATTACTCCCTATAACCTCCCTATAACCCCTTGTAGCGGAATGCGTGTATCCGCCTGCGGTCCTGCTCTATCTGACCCCCTTCTTTGGTGTTGCCAAGCCCGACTACCGAGTGGCACGGCACCCGGCGTCTCGAGCGGCTTGGGTAGAAGACTACGTGGCGGTGGAGATCTGGAGAGTAGATGGGGCACCCACGGCGGAAATCCGCCCGACTACCGAGTGGCACGGCACTCGGCGTCTCGAGCAGCGGATCTACTGACCATTGAAGGGCTGGAGACGGTCTGCGTGGCGAACCGCGGTTCGGTAGAGTCTCCTTGCAGATGCAGGCACGGCGCTCAGCCGAGGTCCCGATTCGGGGTGGTTGCGGTATCCCAAGATACCGATTCAAGGTGGCGCAACGGCGCGGCGAATCGATGTTCTGCTGCGGAGTTAGAGTGACCCGTTCCTGGGTGGTGGTGATATGTAGCCGACGTAAAATGACAACACCAGGCAGAGCTGTATGTTTCAAACACTCAGAAGAACTGAACTCTTTTAATCACACGCCACTATTTATGCTGAAGTACAACAGTCATAATTTGCATACACATACTAATTAGTTATGTCAGTTATTTACAATCAACATTCTTCACATTCTCTTAGCCTTCAGCGCACACAACATTTGTACAGCCATTGTTCCAGCACATCAGATTAAACACACACTATCAGAGATCCCTTAAATTAAACATGTACCTAGATAATGGGGAAAATCCCTGACGCATAAATTACACAGCAGCAAAACTTATTTACTGGCTACAGAAACACACATTTATCTACAGGAATATAAGTATATTTTAAAACCAAAGCTATGTCATTTCACTAAACTAAATTAAACTAAAACCAAACGAGGTAAAATATTTAAAATCACACGATAAAACCGACCATAAAGTCTTTTGAGGTTTGAAGCATGGAGCGTTGCCTCAGCTCCATGACATAGGTCCTTTTAAAAATGTCTTGGGTTTGCGTCCTGGGCTCGCTGCGCCGAGCCTCTTGGGTCATTCCGTGACACCCCTCCTTATACTCCCTATAACCCCTCCTATTACTCCCTATAACTCCTCCTATTACTCCCTATAACCCCTCCTATTACTCTATATAACCTCCCTATAACCCCTCCTATTACTCCCTATAACCCCTCCTATTACTCCATATAACCTCCCTATAACCCCTCCTATTACTCAATATAACCTCCCTATAACCCCTCCTATTACTCCATATAACCTCCCTATATCCCCTCCTATTACTCCATATAACTTCCCTATAACCCCTCCTATTACTCCATATAACCTCCCTATAACCCCTGTTACTCCATATACCCTCCATATAACCTCCCTATAACCCCTCCTGTTACTCCATATAACCTCCCTATAACCCCTCCTGTTACTCCATATAACCTCCCTATAACCCCTCCTGTTACTCCATATAACCTCCCTATAACTCCTCCTGTTACTCCATATAACCTCCCTGTAACCCCTCCTATTACTCCCTATAACCTCCCTGTAACCCCTCCTATTATTCCCTGTAACCCCTCCTATTACTCCCTGTAACCCCTCCTATTACTCCCTATAACCTCCCTGTAACCCCTCCTATTACTCCCTATACCCTCCCTATAACCCCTCCTGTTACTCCATATAACCTCCCTATAACTCCTCCTGTTACTCCATATAACCTCCCTGTAACCCCTCCTATTACTCCCTATAACCTCCCTGTAACCCCTCCTATTATTCCCTGTAACCCCTCCTATTACTCCCTGTAACCCCTCCTATTACTCCCTATAACCTCCCTGTAACCCCTCCTATTACTCCCTATAACCTCCCTGTAACCCCTCCTATTATTCCCTGTAACCCCTCCTATTACTCCCTGTAACCCCTCCTATTACTCCCTATAACCTCCCTATAACCCCTCCTATTACTCCCTATAACCTCCCTGTAACCCCTACTATTACTCCCTATAACCTCCCTGTAACTCCTCCTGTTACTCCCTATAACCTCCCTATATCCCTCCTATTACTCCCTATAACGCCTCCTGTTACTCCATATATCCTCCCTATAACCCCTCCTATTACTCCATATAACCTCCCTATAACCCCTCCTATTACTCCATATAACCTCCCTGTAACCCCTCCTATTACTCCATATAACCTCCCTGTAACCCCTCCTATTACTCCCTATGACGGAATGGGATGTTGTTCCGCCTGCGGGTGTGCTCTATCTGCGTGACCCCCGTCGCTTACCGCTGGCCCGACTACCGAGTGACGCGCACTCGGCGTCTCGTGCGGCCTGGCGTGACCCTGGGGAAGGGTTAGCGGGCGGTGGAGGGGACCCCTGCCTAGAACCAGCCCGACCACTGAGCCATACGGCACTCAGCGTCCCGAGCAGCTGGCTCACTGACCTTGTGGGTGTGGGACGTCCGTGGAGATCGGATCTGCCAGCCACGGAGGAATCTTCGGATCTATGTGGGAAACGTTTCGGATCTTGCGGGAAACGTTTCCGATCGCGGTGCGGGTAACTTTTCGGATCTCAATGGAGGAATGACCTTTCGGATCGGATCGGCTGAAAGGAACTTCGGATCTGGCAGAAGGGGCGAGGGATTCGGATCCTCCCGCAATCCCTCGCAACACCGTAGCGAGGTACGCGGCCGCGCCCTTCGGTTCGGATCTCCGTCTCTCTGAGAACCGAATCTTCCTGCGCTGCGCCTCTGCCCTGCTACTCGATGCAGGCACAGAGCGCTCGCTTCGGTTCGTACCTGGATGGACACCGTACCCTGAGATCGCGGGGGACTCTCAGATACGAAAATACGGTACGGAAATAAGCCACACCAGTCAAAGCTGAATGCACTGCAGGAACTCCCTTTATTGTTTACAGTACAAGCATTTATTACCTCTGCACACAATTAGAATACAATGGGACTCCTTGCCCGCCCTCCCAGGACCCATTGGCCCTTGGCCTTCAGGGAGTCGCCAATTCGGACCGGATGGTCCGAATCGGCCATTTTGCGATCCGAACCGGATGGTTCGGATCGGCCATTTTCCGAATCGAGAATTCTTAACTGCGCCACAAGGTGATCGGAAAATGGCGGCGAGCAAGGCAACAAAGGGAAAATACATTACGCAATAAATCAACGGGGACACTTTATTACACCACACAATCACATCTAATAAAAGTACTTGTAAAACTGGGTGCGTGCCACCGCACCCGAGTGTCCATAGCCACCACTGTCACTGCACCGCCCCTGGCTGAGGGTGCTGGGCCATTCCGTGACACTCCTCCCCCTCCCCCAGTTCGACGCACCTGGTCTGACCCCACCGGGTCATACCGGGGAAGTCGGCGCTCCCAGGCCCATAGTCCGTCTGGGGAGGCCGAGTCACCAGGCCTCTCCATTTGGCCTTGCGGCCGTGCCAGCTTGGTCGGGCCCCCACGTCCTCAAGGCTACCCCGGCTGGGCAAAGGTACATACATCCGAGCCGGAGTACCCCCTGTGTCCCCCAGGGTTGTCGCTCACCTGGGGAACCCGGGTGCCAACTGCACACGCCCCAGGTGCCCAAGTCAGCCGTGGAACAGAACCGTGGCTGCGTGAGGCCCCCGAGCCCAAGGGTTGCAAAAATGGGCAGAGGCCAGCGGCGCTCTGCCCCGTTGCCAGCTCCTCCACTGGATGGCCCGGTACGGACACGGCAACCGAAGGAGCACCTCGAGCCAATCCTGGCTGCTCTTCCTGGTGACCGACGAGAGGGACCAGGGGATGCAACCGCGTCGCCCGGGGACAGCCTCGCTCTGCCCCTCGGGCCAAGTTGGGAGAAGCGGGCAGAGGCCAGCGGCGCTCTGCCCTGGGTGCCAGCTCTTCCGCTGGGGGGAGATCTCCTTGCAAAAGGATGGTTTCTTTTCCCCCCGGGACCGTCACTGGCTGCGCACAACCCAGCCCGGGGAAACCATCTGTCTGCTCCACCTGGCAGACTGTGGGTGGTGGGCAGAGGCCAGCGGCGCTCTGCCCCGTGGCCAGCTCTTCAGCTGCGCGAGGATCTCCTTGCGGGAGGATGGTTACTTCACCCCCCGGGGCAATCAATGGTTGGGCACAACCCATCCCGGGGAACCATCTGTCTGCTCCACCTGGCAGATTGTCAGCAGGGGGCAGAGGCCAGCGACGCTCTGCCCCGTGGCCAGCTCTTCCGCTGGTTGGCAATCTCCTTGTGGCGGGACGGTCTCTTCACCCCCCGGGGCAATCAGTGGTGGCGCGCAACCCATCCCGGGGAACCATCTGTCTGCTCCACCTGGCAGATTGTCAGCAGGGGGCAGAGGCCAGCGACGCTCTGCCCCGTGGCCAGCTCTTCCGCTGGTTGGCAATCTCCTTGTGGCGGGATGGTCACTTCACCCCCCGGGGCAAACGATGGTTGCGCACAACCCATCCCGGGGGAACCATCCGTCTGCTCCTCCTGGCAGACTTTGAGTAGTGGGCAGAGACCAGCGGCGCTCTGCCCCGTAGCCAGCTCTTCTGCCGGTTGGAGATCTCCTTCGGGAAGGATGGTCTCTTCACCCCCCGGGGCAAACAATGGTTGCGCGCAACCCATCCCGGGGAGACCATCCGTCTCCTCCCCCGCTGGACCCGTGGCCTCGGCCACCCTGTCCTCTTGCGGGGTGCAGGGGGTAACTTCCTCAGTCGACCCCCCCACGGGCACCCATGGGTCCGCCTCGGCCTCCCATAGGTCCCAAACCTGGGGACTGTCGACTTCCTCCGCCGACCCGTCCCACCACGGGGAGCTCAGGCTCGACTGCGGAACGCCGTCCAACAGTCTCCGATAAGCCACCTCGAGCTCCCACTCTCGCTCGGCTAGGGACTCCAGCTCCTCAAACACCGAGTCCCTGCTGTCTGACGGGATCTCCAATTCCCGTCGCTCCAGGATGTCTTCCATCCGCTCCTCGGTCTCCTCTCCAAACTCGGGGTCGGCGGCCATGCCCTCGTAGAGCAGCCCCGTGCCTCCGTAGCGAGGCCCTGCAGTGGAACTGCCTTCACTAGGGCGCACGGTCGGGGAGGCGGTTAGCCACCGGAGTGCGCGGTACTCGGCGTCCAGTACGATCTCCTGCTGCACCAGACTCCGGAGCTCGTCCTCCCACTCCTCTGGGGCCCGCCCCTGCAGGAACGCTGCTCGCACATCGTACTGCACTCGATGGACGACAGCGTCGGAGGGAATGTACACCCCATGGCAGTCCCGCTCATGGTCCAGGGCCTCGTACCACAGCTCCTCTGTGGACCTCTGGTCCTGCTCCAGGCCCTCCTGCAGCTCTCTTGCCAACACGACCTTCATGTCGGCGTAGGTGCCAGCGCAGGAGCACCGCTCCTCAGTGGGGAATGTGGCGTCCTCAGATGCAGCTCCAGGCGGGCTGTGAGTCTCCATCCGAGGGTCGCTGGGATAAGTGACGTCCTCAGTACAGGCTCCAGGCGAGCTGAGAGTCCCGCAAGCGCAGTCACTGGGGGTTGCAGATTCCCAGGGTGAAGCTCCAGTCGAGCTGCGAGCCTCGACCCAGGGTTCCACAGGGTAGGGTTCGGGGTCAACATAATCAGTCTCTGCTCCGCGGAGCTCTGCCAACCGCAGCTCGTGCTGGCGTTCCTTCTCCTGCTCAACTTCCCGGTAGAACTCCCGAATCACTTGATATCTGGCCCCCTCCGCTGGGGCATCACCGAGCAGGGCAATCCGACGCCGCAACTCTCTGAGGCCAGCATCTTCCTCCACCTCTGCGCAGACAGGGCTGGGGACGGGCGTCATCGCCTCGTCCTTATCCATCCTGGTCAGTTCCTTGATCAGGGTCTTCCTCTTTTTGTTACCCGGCGTTCCTCCCCGGTTCTCCAACATCCCCCCCAGGGTGTCCCGGTCGTAATAGGTGTACACCACCATGGCGTAGGTCTCCAGGGGCCTGCAGAGAGCGATCCCACCGCTGCCACCAGTATGACGGAATGGGATGTTGTTCCGCCTGCGGGTGTGCTCTATCTGCGTGACCCCCGTCGCTTACCGCTGGCCCGACTACCGAGTGACGCGCACTCGGCGTCTCGTGCGGCCTGGCGTGACCCTGGGGAAGGGTTAGCGGGCGGTGGAGGGGACCCCTGCCTAGAACCAGCCCGACCACTGAGCCATACGGCACTCAGCGTCCCGAGCAGCTGGCTCACTGACCTTGTGGGTGTGGGACGTCCGTGGAGATCGGATCTGCCAGCCACGGAGGAATCTTCGGATCTATGTGGGAAACGTTTCGGATCTTGCGGGAAACGTTTCCGATCGCGGTGCGGGTAACTTTTCGGATCTCAATGGAGGAATGACCTTTCGGATCGGATCGGCTGAAAGGAACTTCGGATCTGGCAGAAGGGGCGAGGGATTCGGATCCTTCCCGCAATCCCTCGCAACACCGTAGCGAGGTACGCGGCCGCGCCCTTCGGTTCGGATCTCCGTCTCTCTGAGAACCGAATCTTCCTGCGCTGCGCCTCTGCCCTGCTACTCGATGCAGGCACAGAGCGCTCGCTTCGGTTCGTACCTGGATGGACACCGTACCCTGAGATCGCGGGGACTCTCAGATACGAAAATACGGTACGGAAATAAGCCACACCAGTCAAAGCTGAATGCACTGCAGGAACTCCCTTTATTGTTTACAGTACAAGCATTTATTACCTCTGCACACAATTAGAATACAATGGGACTCCTTGCCCGCCCTCCCAGACCCATTGGCCCTTGGCCTTCAGGGAGTCGCCAATTCGGACCGGATGGTCCGAATCGGCCATTTTGCGATCCGAACCGGATGGTTCGGATCGGCCATTTTCCGAATCGAGAATTCTTAACTGCGCCACAAGGTGATCGGAAAATGGCGGCGAGCAAGGCAACAAAGGGGAAAATACATTACGCAATAAATCAACGGGGACACTTTATTACACCACACAATCACATCTAATAAAAGTACTTGTAAAACTGGGTGCGTGCCACCGCACCCGAGTGTCCATAGCCACCACTGTCACTGCACCGCCCCTGGCTGAGGGTGCTGGGCCATTCCGTGACACTCCCTATAATCCCTCCTATTACTCCATATAACTGTTACATCCTCAGTCCCTGTTGTGCTCCCTGGGTGGTCTGGGCATGGTGGTGTGCCGCTGGCTGGTCGGTTGCCAGCACTTCCTGATGGCAGATTGGCATCTGAGGGGGCAGGGCCTGGAGAGTCACAAGGAGCCGCTAGGTTTAAAACAGGGTAAGAGGGGTTGCCTCGTCGCCCTGACGTGGAGTTTGATTCCAGCAGCGCTAAGTTTATTCCTACTTTGATATCCTGTTACTGACCCATTTCTGTATGTGATTCCTTCTCCTGTTATTTGACCCGGCTTGTACTTTGACCACTCTATCTGCACGTTTGTATATCGCTGTCTGTGAACGTTGGCAATTTAACCCTATGCTTGCCGCTGGGTTTATTGCTCGCTGTCTGGGTTCTGTCCCATCTCGTCTTGGGTTATCGCTTGTGACCTTTCGAGGTACCGTTACCCAATGTACAGCTCATGTTAATGTTCATGTGAATACCGCGATTAAGAAAGATTGTTTATTTCTGCCGTTTGTTATTACTAATCGCATCTCTGAATATACCCGTGAGAACAACCTTATCTGCAAGTCAGTACCTTCTGGTATTAGCCAGGTATCTACTATCTGCAATTTCAAACCAGTCCATACTGTTTCTGAATTTCTTTTGACTGCCCTGCACCTTGAATACTTCACGGACTGTCGTCCCCCGTATCATGTTTCTGAGTGTGTCCTAGGTAATCTGTTGGTCTCAACCTTCAGAGCCTAGAGGCAATTCAGTTAACACTTGTGTCCCTTTGGCTATTAAGTTACAGTCTGTTGTTTTATGAACCTTTTGTGTTATTCAAGCAGATACTTTTGCCTAGGGTTGCACCGATACCGATACTAGTATCGGTATCGGGGCCGATACTGGGTACTGCAGGAGTACTTGGTACTCGTGCAGTACCCCCCGATATTTTTCCCGATACCGGAAGCCGGCATTGAGCCGGCTTGCCGGCATCCGAGGGGCTGCGGCGGCTGTCCGACTGCTCTATCGGCATTCAGACAGCCGCCCCTGGAGCTCTCCGCAACAATACTTACCTTCCTGGGCGCCGCCGGGAATGTCTCCGCGCTTGCGCTCGATCACGGCTGGGGTCCTTCCAACGAGCGCGCACGTGGAAACTTTCCCGGCGGCGCCCAGGAAGGTAAGTATGAACACAGTGAGCAGCTGCAGGGCCCGTCCGAATGCAGATAGAGCATTCGGACAGGCCCTGCAGCTGCTCTCCGCGATGATACTTACCTTCCTGGGCGACGCTTCGAAAGATTCCCCACGCGCGCTCGTTGGAAGGACCCCAGCCATGATCACGTGGTCGCGGCTGGGGTCCTACCAACGAGCGCACGCGCGGAGACATTCCCGGCATCGCTCAGGAAGGTAAGTATCGTCGCGGGGGGGGGGATCCTTGAGCTGGGGGGGATCCTTGAGCTGGGGGCATACCCATGTGTGAGCTGGGGGGGCATATCCATAAGCTGGGGGGCAGTATCCATGTGTGAGCTGGGGCAAATCCATGAGCTGGGGGGCATATCCATGTGTGAGCTGGGGCATATCCATGAGCTGGGGAAAATCCATGAGCTGGGGAAAATCCATGAGTGAGCTGGGGCAAATCCATGTGTGAGCTTGGGAAAATTCATGTGTGAGCTGGGGCAAATCCATGTGTGAGCTGGGGCAAATCCATGTGTGAGCTGGGGCAAATCCATGTGAGAGCTGGGGCAAATCCATGTGTGAGCTGGGGCAAATCCATGTGAGAGCTGGGGCATATCCATGTGTGAGCTGGGGCAAATCCATGTGTGAGCTGGGGCAAATCCATGTGTGAGCTGGGGCAAATCCATGTGTGAGCTGGGGCAAGTCCATGTGTGAGCTGGGGCATGTCCATGTGTGAGCTGGGGCATGTCCATGTGTGAGCTGGGGCATGTCCATGTGTGAGCTGGGGCATGTCCATGTGTGAGCTGGGGCATGTCCATGTGTGAGCTGGGGCATATCCATGTGTGAGCTGGGGCATATCCATGTGTGAGCTGGGGCATATCCATGTGTGAGCTGGGGCATATCCATGTGTGAGCTGGGGCAAATCCATGTGTGAGCTGGGGCATATCCATGTGTGAGCTGGGGCATATCCATGTGTGAGCTGGGGCATATCCATGTGTGAGCTGGGGGCATATCCATGAGCTGGGGGATATATACATGTGAGCTGGGGGCATTTTTTTATGGTATGTTCTTATTGGAAAGCGTCACATGACTTTAAAGAAAAGTATCAGTACTCGGTATCGGTGAGTACTTTTAAAAAGTATCGGTACTCGGTCTTAAAAAAGTGGTATCGGTGCATCCCTACTTTTGCCCTCAAGGATCTCAACTCCGCTACTTGTGTGGCAGCGTTACCGCTACCGTTACATTACGTCAGGGCCAATGGATCTGGCAGAGTTATCTGAAATCATGTCCAAATTAGGCGACTTGATTAATAAACAAGAAGAACAACTCCATAGACAAGAGGTGCAAGATCGTAGACTAGAGGAGCAGGATCATAGGATGGATCAATTTGCTCAGGCTTCGGGCCTACTCCTGAATCAACCTAAGTAGGGATGCACCGATACCACTTTTTTAAGACCGAGTACCGATACCTTTTTCAAGTACTCACCGATACCAAGTATCAATACTTTTATTTTATGTCACGTGAACGCTTTCCAATACGAACAGACCTCATATAAAATTGCCCCCAGCTCTCATGGATTTGCCCCCCCAGCTCTCATGGATTTGCCCCCCCAGCTCTCATGGATTTGCCCCCCCAGCTCTCATGGATTTCCCCCCCCAGCTCTCATGGATTTACCCCCCCCCCCAGCTCTCATGGATTTGCCCCCCCAGCTCTCATGGATTTGCCTCCCCAGCTCGTGGATTTGCTCCCCCAGCTCACCTGGCACCTGGAGCTCTCCGTTCATACTTACCTTCCTGATTGACGCCGGGAAAGTCTTCGCGCATGCGCTCGTTGGAAGGCCCCCAGCCATTATCATGTGATCGCGGCTGGGGGCCTTCCAATGAGCGCACGGGCGGAAACTTTCCCGTCACTCAGGATGTTAAGTATGAACGGAGAGCTCCAGGTGCCTGTCCGAATGCTCTATCGGCATTCGGACAGGCCCTGCAGCTGCTCTCCGCGTGCTTTCATACTTACCTTCCTGAGTGACGCTGGGAAAGTTTCCGCGCGTGTGCTCATTGGAAGGCCCCAGCCGCGATTACGTGGGACCACGTGATCGCGGCTGGGGGCCTTCCAACGAGCGCATGCGCAAAGACTTTCCCGGCGTCGCTCAGGAAGGTAAGTATGAAAGCACACGCAGGGCCTGTCCGAATGCCGATAGAGCATTCGGATAGCCGCCCCAGCCCCTCGGATGCAGGCTCACTGCTGGCTTCTGGCATCGGGGGAAATATCGGGGGTACTGCACGAGTACCAAGTACTCCTGCAGTACCCAGTATCGGTACCGATACTAGTATCGGTGCAACCCGAAACCTAAGGAGTTAGGTCAGGCGTCGCCACCCTTCATTCCTGCAGTTAATGAGGCTCCCCAAACTGTGATCGCTACTGAAGTATCTCCTGTGAGTTTAAAGACACCTATGTGTTTCAGTGGGAATGAAACATTATGCAGAGGGTTCATAACCCAAATTGATACTAGGTTTGAGTTGTATCCAGGTATGTGTCCTACAGATAGCGCTAAGGTGGGTTATGTGATCAACCATCTAACTGAGAAAGGGTGGGTTATGTGATCAACCACCTAACTGAGAAAGGCTGGGTTATGTGATCAACCACCTAACTGAGAAAGGGTGGGTTATGTGATCAACCACCTAACTGAGAAATGGTGGGTTATGTGATCAACCACCTAACTGAGAAAGGGTGGGTTATGTGATCAACCACCTAACTGAGAAAGGTGGGTTATGTGATCAACCACCTAACTGAGAAAGGGTGGGTTATGTGATCAACCACCTAACTGAGAAATGGTGGGTTATGTGATCAACCACCTAACTGAGAAAGGGTGGGTTATGTGATCAACCACCTAACTGAGAAAGGGTGGGTTATGTGATCAACCACCTAACTGAGAAAGGGTGGGTTATGTGATCAACCACCTAACTGAGAAAGGGTGGGTTATGTGATCAACCACCTAACTGAGAAGGGTGGGTTATGTGATCAACCACCTAACTGAGAAAGGGTGGGTTATGTGATCAACCACCTAACTGAGAAAGGGTGGGTTATGTGATCAACCACCTAACTGAGAAAGGGTGGGTTATGTGATCAACCACCTAACTGAGAAAGGGTGGGTTATGTGATCAACCACCTAACTGAGAAAGGGTGGGTTATGTTATCAACCACCTGACTGAGAAAGCTCTACTGTGGGAAACCCCGTTATGGGAATTAAAGAATCCCGTGATTTATAATTATGCTGCATTTATGAATGACTTGAGACGTACATTTGATCCTGCTCAAAGGGCTACAGGGGCAGCTAGAGCCTTGTGGCGTATTTCCCAGGGCAACCGCCGAGTTGCTGGTTATGCCATAGAATTCAAGACAATAGCAGCAGAATTACAGTGGCAAAATGAAGTGCTTGTTACGGCGTTTCTCGAGGGCCTGTCCGAGAATGTTATGAATGAATTAGCACCTTTGTCTTTGCCTGAAGACTTAGAAAATCGGATTTATTGTATTGCTCTTGATGATCAGATACGAGACAGAAGGTCTGGTCGTAGCAAGTCACATAAACAGCCTCACAGTACATGTTCTATTCCCAGGTCTGTTCATGCTGTATCTCCTCCCAGACCCATGCCTGCTGAACCAGAGCCTATGCAACTAGGTCGTTCTGGCATATCAGGAGAGGAGAGACAACATCGCCTCAAAGAGGGTCTCTGTTTTAATTGTGCTGATAGAGGGCATTTTCAGTTAGAATGCCCCAAAAGACCCGAGAGGTTTACTGTGTCACAAGCAAACCTGTTATCGCCTGAGAGACAGGTTCTAGGTACCATTGTCGTGTCTCTCGTATCTGATAAGAAAAAATCTCGAGTGGTAATGCCTGTAACCATTGGTTGGGAAAAGGTCAAATTTGACACTGAGGCATTACTGGATTCTGGGTCTGCAGGAAATTTTCTAGACTCTGGGTTTGCTGCCATTCACCAAGTGCCTCTGGTTGAGAGAGAGGTGCCACTTTTCATTGAGAGTATTGACGGCAGAAGGTTGACAAGACCTCATGTCACGCATCAAACTGTTCCTGTATCTTTTAGCACTGGTGTTCTACATAAAGAGAAAATACAGTTACAAATTATTGAGTCTCCTACCGTGCCTATCATATTGAGCTATCCGTGGTTAGCTAAACACAACCCAGTGGTGAACTGGGGAAAAGGGGAGTTGGAATCGTGGGGATCAAAATGCTGGTCCAGGTGTCTGGGCATGACTGCTACAGTTGGTAGCTTGAATGTAGCCACTGCTCCTCCACTCTCTACTGTAGTACCCGAGTGGTACAAAGACTTAAAGGAGGTGTTCGATATGGGTAAACCCGAGATCTTGCCACCTCACAGGCCATATGACTGTGCCATAGATCTATTACCAGGAACCATGCCTCCAAGGGGTCACGTGTATCCACTTTCTCAAAGAAAATTATATTATGGAAGAATATGTACGTGAAAACCTAGCCAAAGGATTCATACGTCGTTCTTCCTCTCCTGCGGGAGCGGGGTTCTTCTTTGTGTCTAAAAACGAGGGGGATTTAAGACCTTGCATTGACTATAGAGGGTTAAACAGAATCACTATACGTAATGCCTACCCCCTCCCTTTAATATCCGAGTTGTTCGACCACTTAAGAGACGCCAAAATTTACACAAAATTGGATCTTCGTGGCGCGTACAATTTGGTGAGAATCAAGCACCACGAGTGGAAGACTGCCTTTAATACTCGCAGTGGTCATTATGAGTATTTAGTTATGCCTTTAGGTCTATGCAATGCGCCTGCAGGTTTCCAAGACTTTATAAATGATGTCCTGAGGGATTTTTTGCGAGTCTTTGCAATCGTCTATTTAGATGATATTCTGATATATTCTCCTGATGTTGAGACACACCATGTACATGTAAGGACAGTGTTACAAAGGTTACTGGAGAATAAACTATACTGTAAGTTAGAAAAGTGTCTGTTTGACAGAACTTCAGTACAATTCCTGGGTTACATCATCACACCAAATGGGTTTGAGATGGATCCAAAAAAGCTATCTGCCATCAGAGAATGGCCACTACCTCAAGGTCTGAAAGCCATACAAAGATTTCTTGGTTTCACAAACTATTATAGGAGGTTTATCAAAGGGTTCTCTTCTGTGGTGTGTCCCATCACGGCCATGACTAAGAAGGGAGCTCAGAGTCAGGTTTGGAGTGACCAGGCCAAGCAGGCATTCCAGTCACTTAAAGAAGCGTTTGTCTCAGCACCTATCCTAAGGCATCCAGTACCAGGCCTTCCATTTCAGCTTGAGGTTGATGCATCTGAAATAGGGATTGGTGCAATTCTGTCTCAAAGAGAAAGTCCTGAGGGACCTGTACATCCTTGTGGGTTTTTCTCTAGAAAGATGACACCTGCTGAGAAAAACTATGACATAGCAAACAGAAAATTACTAGCAGTTATAGCGGCCCTCAAAGAATGGAGCTATTTGTTAGAAGGCACTAAAGATCCCGTGATGATTATCACAGACCATAAGAATCTAGTGTACATGGGAGATGCCAAACGCCTGAATTCCAGGCAAGCCAGGTGGTCACTGTTCTTGTCAAGTTTCAACTTTTTGTTAACTTATCGTCCTGGTTCTAAAAACACAAAAGCTGACGCTTTATCTAGACAGTTCGAGTCATATGAACCGCACACTTTTGACCACAGTCCAATCATTCCTCACGAGAGGATCTTGGGTACCACGGTCTTGTCAGTGTCTTCTCCTTTGCTGGATAGAATCCAGGCTGGTCAGGGTGTTGCTCCTCTTGAAAAACCTCCTGGGAAAATGTTTGTACCGGAGGAGGAGAGAACACAGATGATGATGATTTATCATGATTCCAAGCCCTATGGGCATATGGGAATAAATAAAACAGTGGCCACGATTGAGAAACAGTTCTGGTGGGTTGGTATGTGAAGGGATATTAAGGACTACATAGCCACATGTGACGTGTGCTGTAGAAGTAAAAATCCCCGGTCCTTACCTGTTGGTCTCCTGCAGCCTTTACCAGAGCCAGAGAGACCTTGGTCCCACCTCTCGATGGACTTTATCACAGATTTACCACCTTCCAAAGGCCATACTGTAATCCTTATGGTGGTAGATAGGTTCTCTAAGATGGAACACTTCATACCACTGGTAAAGCTTCCTTCAGCCAGTGAGCTGGTACCAGTACTCATACGAAATATTGTTAGGATTCATGGGGTTCCTCTGGGAATAGTATCCGACAGAGGAACTCCATTCGTGTCTCGTTTCTGGCGAGGATTTTGTGAAAACCTAGGTATTGAGTTGAGCTTCTCCTCTGCTTATCACCCACAAACTAATGGGGCTGCAGAGAGAGCCAACCAAAGTGTTGAGCAGTACTTGCGTTGCTTCGTGTCTGAAAGACAAAATGAGTGGACAGACCTGTTACCCTGGGCTGAGGTTGCGTTAAACAACTCAGTAAGTGAAACCACAGGCCACTCACCTTTCCATGCAGTCTATGGTTATGACCCTCCCATGCTCCCTTCTGAATTCCAAGCGACTGCTTTGTCAGCCTTGGACAAACGTCTGAATGACCTGAAAGGGACATGGGAGAAAGTAAAAGAGATCATGAAGGCCAATATTGAGAAACAAAAAATAAAAGCAGACAGACGCAGAGGTCCTGCACCGGTATATACGGCTGGGGACAAGGTATGGCTGTCTACCAGAAACCTCAAATTGTTGGTGCCATCCATGAAGATGGCTCCCAGGTTTATTGGGCCCTATAAGTGTTAAAACGTGTTAATCCTGTCTCTTATGCACTGGCTTTACCCCCATATTTACGTATCTTACCTGTAATAGGTACACTCGAGTCACTGTTCCACCTCCGCCTATCACGTCCCAGGGTGAGGAGGAATACGAGGTCTGTGCCATCCTAAGGTCCCGTCTGGTCAGGGGTGTCCTTCAATACCTGGTGGACTGGGAGGGTTATGGTCCTGAGGATCGTTCTTGGCTGCCTGCCGGCGAAGTCCATGCGCCTCGTCTGGTTCGCCAATTCCATGCGGCTCATCCTTCAGCGCCTGGAGGTCGTTCTGAGTCCGACCGTAGACGGGGGGGTTCTGTTACATCCTCAGCCCCTGTTGTGCTCCCTGGGGGGTCTGGGCATGGTGGTGTGCCGCTTGCTGGTCGGTTGCCAGCACTTCCTGATGGCAGATTGGCATCTGAGGGGGCGGGGCCTGATGTAGTCACAAGGAGCTGCCTGGTTTAAAACGGGGCAAGAGGGGTTGCCTCGTCACCCTAAGTTTATTCCTACTTTGATATCCTGTTACCGACCCATTTCTGTATGTGATTCCTTCTCCTGTTATTTGACCCGGCTTATACTTTGACCACTCTATCTGCATGTTTGTATATCGCTGTCTGTGAGCGTTGGCAATTAACCCTATGCTTGCTGCTGGGTTTATTGCTCGCTGTCTGGGTTCTGTCCCATCTCGCCTTGTGTTATCGCTTGTGACCTTTCGAGGTACAGTTACCCAATGTACAGCTCATGTTAATGTTCATGTGAAAACCGCGATTAAGAAAGATTGTTTATTTCGGCCGTTTGTTATTTCTAATCGCATCTCTGAATATACCCGTGAGAACAACCTTATCTGCAAGTCAGTACCTTCTGGTATTAGCCAGGTATCTACTATCTGCAATTTCAAACCAGTCCATACTGTTTCTGAATTTCTTTTGACTGCCCTGCACCTTGAATACTTCACGGATTGTCGTCCCACGTAATCTGTTGGTCTCAACCTTCAGAGCCTAGAGGCAATTCAGTCAGCACTTGTGTCTCCTTGGCTATTAAGTTACAGTTTATGAACCTTTTGTGTTATTCAAGCAGATACTTTTGCCCTCAGGGATCTCAACTCCGCTACTCGTGTGGCAGCGTTACCGCTACCGTTACAGTAACATCCCTATAACCCCTCCTATTACTCCATATAACCCCTCCTAATACTCCATATAACCCCTCCTATTACTCCCTATAACCTCCCTATAATCCCTCCTATTACTCCATATAACCCCCCTATAACCCCTCCTATTACTCCATATAACCTCCCTATAATCCCTCCTATTACTCCATATAACCCCCCTATAACCCCTCCTATTACTCCATATAACCTCCCTATAACCCCTCCTATTACTTCATATAACCTCCTTATAACCCCTCCTATTACTCCATATAACCTCCCTATAACCCCTCCTATTACTCCATATAACCTCCCTATAACCCCTCCTATTACTCCATATAACCTCCCTATAACCCCTCCTATTACTCCATATAACCTCCCTATAACCCCTCCTATTACTCCATATAACCTCCCTATTACCCCTCCTATTACTCCATATAATCTCTATAACCCCTCCTATTACTCCATATAACCCCTCCTATTACTCCCTATAACCACCCTATTACCCCTCCTATTACTCCCTATAACCTCCCTATAACCCCTCCTATTACTCCATATAACCCCTGACAGGGGGTGCTGCGGTGTTGCTGGCGGGGGTTTGTGTTGCGGGTGCTGCGGTGTTGCTGGCGGGGGGTTGTGTTGCGGTGTTGCTGGCGGGGGTTTATGTTGCAGGTGCTGCAGTGTCGCTGGCGGGGGGATGTTGCGGGTGTCGCTGGCGGGGGTGTGCTGCGGTGTCGCTGGCGGGGGTGTGCTGCGGTGTCGCTGATGGGGGGTGTTCTGCGGGGTTGCTGTCGGTTGTTCTGCGGTGTCGCTGGTGGTGGGTTGTGTTGTGGGCGCTGCAGTGTCGCTGGCGGGGGTTGTGTTGCGGTCGTTGGTGGGGGTTGTGTTGCGGGTGCTGCGGTGTCGTTGGCGGGGGGTTGTGTTGCGGTTGCTGCGGTGCTGCTGGCAGGGCGTGTTGTGGGTGCTGCTGGCGGGGCGTGTTGCGGGTGCTGCGGTGTCGTTGGCGGGGTTGTGCTGCGGGGCGGATGCTGCAGTGTCGTTCGCGGGGGGTTGTGCTGCGGGGCGTGTTCTGGGTGCTGCTGGCGGGGCGTGTTCTGGGTGCTGCTGGCGGGGCGTGTTCTGGGTGCTGCTGGCGGGGCGTGTTGCGGGTGCTGCTGGCGGGGCGTGTTGCGGGTGCTGCTGGCGGGGCGTGTTACAGGTGCTGCTGGTGGGGCATGTTGCGGGTTCTGCTGGCGGGGTGTGTTGCGGGTGCTGCTGGCGGGGCGTTGTCACGGAATGGATCCTGTATTGTATGAGGGCATTTAAGTCTGGACATGTCTTTGTGTTGTGTGTATAAAAGGATCTGCCCAAACCTTGTAATAAATCAGTTTCTGTTTTGAAGTCATACAGCTTCGTCTGGTGAGTTCTTCCAGGGAATATCATATTGCACCTAGAAGGCACTCAGCGGCCTTCCACATCACGTCTATCCCAGGAAAAGGAGCCTCAAGTCAGCCCAGCAGCCACCTCCACACCAGCAAGAGGTCGGTAGATCAGGCTGCTCGAGACGCCGAATGCCGAGCCACTCGGTAGTCGGGCCGGACGCCATCAAGGGGGTCAGATAGGAGCAGGACCGCAGGCGGACACTCCATTCCGTCACACTGGTGGCAGCGGTGGGATAGCTCTCTGAACCCCCAGAAAACACACAGCATGGCACACTACGCAACTTGCAAAATAAGCTCCCTTCAAGACCTGCTAGAGTGCCGTGGAGGAATCGCCGGCACCAAAAACAAGGAAGCCCTGGTCAAGGAGCTTACAAGGATGGACCAGCGAATGAGGGGAACCCCAACCCCGACTCCGGCCACTGAAGATCCCCTCCGAAAGAAAGCTCGAGCAATATTAGAGATACGCGGCACCACCCCCTCCGAAGCCGCAGTTGTACAACTCATGACGGTCCTCCAAGAAGGTGAGGAGCGAGAAAAGGAGCGCCAACACCAGCAGCGGTTGGCCGAGCTCCAAGCGACATGGACAGAATACCCTGCCCCTGAAACCTACCCCGTAGAGCCCTGGGTTGAGGTTGACAGCCCGCCTGGAGCTTCGTCCAGGGACTCTACACCCCCCAGCGATCCTTTTATGGGGACTTACAGCTTGTCTGGAGCTTCATGGGAGGAACCCGCACTCCCCAGCGATACTTGGGAGGAGATTTACAGCTTGCCTGGAATTTCTGTCAAGGAAGCTACACCCCCCAGTGACTGGCTCGACGATGATATCTGCACCATTAAGAAGGCGAAAGCAGAGTTCCAGAGAAGACTGCAGGAGAGCAGCGATCTCTATCCAGGATCCGCAACAGACCGCCTGGAGTTCGAATGGCGGGATGAGATCTGCCGAGGCCTCTGGTACGAGGCCCTGGTACATGGACAGTACCACCAAGGTACCGAGATCCCTTCCGAATCAGCCATCTACCAGGCGCAGGATAGGGCCCGAGAGGCCTTCCTGGAAGGACGACCCTCAGAGGGGTGGGAGGTAGACATGTGCACAGCACAAAATTTCATTTTGAACTAATGGATTATGTGACGGAACCTGATGTTATCATCCGCCTGCGGGTGTGCTCTAATCTGCAGGTGTGTTCCCCCTTCGTTTTGATTCTTCCCCCGGCCCGACTACCAAGGTTGTGGCACTCGGCGTCTCGAGCGGCCGGGTATGTCTTTGTGATCTGGATGACCCACGCAGTCAAGGGGACCTTGATGTGTACCTAGCCCGACTACTGAGAAGTGTCACTCAGCGTCTCGAGCAGCTGGCCACGGATCTGTACGCAGACCTTTACGGTCGTAGATCGGAACGGCTTGATTCTGCGAAGATTCGGATCTTCCACTAGCGAGTTAGTTGACGATCGATCGTCTGGGTATTCGTATCGCCCAGCGGTCGAAGAAACATCCGCGGCACGGCACCAAGCTGTTCGGATCTCACCCTCACTAGACAGCTTAATTCGTTCGACAGCAGGAGTCGGATCGTGCGGCGGTCGAAACGCCCACACGTTGCAAGGTACGAATTCTCGGATCTCCCGGTAGTTAGCTGGACACGTTCAGTCGGCTAGGAGTATTCGGATCGCACAGCAGCGGCGTACGATAGAATTGTATTTCGTCCGGGGTGCTGAACCACGAGGGATGTCAGGCACGCTTGGCAAACAGAGACACGAGACGCAGCTGCATGAACTCAAACCAAAGACAACTTTTATTAAGGACACATCTGTATTTATACTTTCCCCGCGCTCCACATTTGAAAACCCCATGCCCGCCCCCACAGGTATCATTGGCTTTAAGGCGCATCGGGGCATTGCCGATTCGGGACCAGATGGTCTGATTCAAATTTAGGCGGCAAAATTTGGCGGCAAATTTGAAACGGCATCTATACACAATCAACACTTTTATTTACAGGTCATTTTTCGGTCAGCTAGAAGGCAGGATCGTTGGTGCAACGGCACAACACATAGTTCATGGAATAACAGTGTCCTGATCCCCTGTTTCTGGCTGAGGGTGTTGGGCTAGTTCATCACATTCCTCCCCCTCCCCAAAGTCCGACGAACCCGGTTGGACCCCAACGGGTCGTACCGGGAAGTCGGTGCTCTCAGGTCCATAGTCAGTTGGGAGAGGCCGAGCCACCAGGCTTCCCCATTTGGCCCTGCGGCCGTACCAAGTGGGTGGAGGCCACGCGGATTTGGGGTTACCCCCTCCGGCAAAAGGGTCCTGTGGCCGGGGAGGAGCACCCCCTGTGCCCCCTCCGGGACTATCTCGCACCCGGGGAAAACGGGTGCTAACTGCACGCGCCCCGAGTACCTGGGCCAGCCGCAGAGGGAAATCGTGGCTGCGCGGGGCCTCTGGGCCAAATGGCTGTGGAAATGGGCAGAGCGGAAGCAGGCTCTGCCCTGCGGCCAGCGCGTCAGCTGGGTGTGTGTCCCCTGGTGGGAGGATGGTTTCCTCCATCCCAAGGACGTACCATGGCGGCCAGCAAAGCCGTCGGGGTGAATCAGGCTGCTCCTCAAGGCATACGGCAGCGAGTGGGCAGAGGCCAGCGGTGCTCTGTCCCGTTGGCAGCTCTGCTGCTGAGGGGGTGGATTCTGAAACAACTTTCGGAGGGTCGGGTGAGGACAACAGCTGCGGGGTCACCGGCTCGGAAAACCCCTGTTGTTCCTCAGGACAGTCGGGAAATGGGCAGAGGCCAGCGGCGCTCTGCCCCGTTGCCAGCTCTTCCGCTGGGAGGTTGGATGCAGCGTTGACATCCAGGAGAACAGGGAACAACGGCTGCGGGGTCGCCAGCACGAAGAAATCCTGCGGCTCCTCAGGGCAGACGGGGAGTGGGCAGAGGCCAGCGGCGCTCTGCCCCGTGGCCAGCTCTTCCACTGGGGGGTTGGATGCAGACACAACTTGCGGGGGGTCGGGGAAGAACAACGACTGCGGGCCGAACAGCTGGGGTGAACCTGGCTGTTCCTCAGGGCATTCGGACAGTGGGCAGAGGCTAGCGGCGCTCTGCCCCGTTGCCAGCTCTTCTGCTGGGGGGTGGGATGCAACACTGACATCCAGGGGATCAGGGAACGATGGCTGCGGGGTCGCCAGCACGGAGAAATCCTGCGGCTCCTCAGGGCAGACGGGGAGTGGGCAGAGGCCAGCGGCGCTCTGCCCCGTTGCCAGCTCTTCTGCTGGGGGGTAGTATGCAACACTGACATCCAGGGGATCAGGGAACGATGGCTGCGGGATCGCCAGCACGGAGAAATCCTGCGGCTCCTCAGGGCAGACGGGGAGTGGGCAGAGGCCAGCGGCGCTCTGCCCCGTGGCCAGCTCTTCTGCTGGACCCGCGGACACGGCCGCCGTGTCTTCTGGCGGACTTGGGAGGACCATTTCCTCCCGGGACCCCTCGGGCCCCTCACACGGCCCATCCTGGACACTTGGCACCTGCTGTGCCTCTTCCGACCGGGCCAGCTCCTCTACTGTCATCCCGATAGGGACCCATGGGAACATCTCGGGCTCCCAAAACTCGCAATTTCTTTCAGGGGGCAGCGCCTCATCCTGAAGGTCTTGGCGGACCTCGTCCCGCCACTCAAGCCCCGTGGGCTCCACCATGGACCCGAAATACTGATCCAGGCTCTCCTGCAGCCTTCTCAGAAATTCGCCCTCCATGTTCTCGACGGGGAATGTGGCGTCCTCGGATGTAACTCCAGGCGGGCTGTAAGTCTCTATCCAAGGTCCGCTGGGCTGTGCGGGTTCCCCAATACAGGCTCCAGTCGAGCTGTAAGTCCCGTACGGGGTATCGCTGGGGGGTGCAGAATTCCAGGGTGAAGCTCCAGCCGAGCTGTACTCCTCATCCCAGGGGTCTACGGGATAAGGGTCAGAGGTAAAATGTTCAATCTTTGTCTCACGGAGCGCTGCCAATCGCAGCTCGTGCTGACGCTCCTTTTCTTGTTCTTCTTCCTGCTGGGTCTCCTGGATCGCCTTTGTTATCTCAGCCTCCGATGGGGCAGCTCCGAGCAGGGCGATCCGCTGCCGCGCCCTTCGGATGAAGGCACTTTCCGCTTCCTCTGCGAGGACAGGGGTGAGCACGGGTGTCGTCGCTCTGTCCTGATCCATCCTGGTCAGTTCTTTAATTATGGTTTTCTTCTTTTTGTTACCCGGCGTCCCTCCCCGGTCCTCCATCATGACACGCAGGGTGTCCCTGGTGTAGTGATCGTACACCAACATGTTGCGGGTCTTCTTGGGGGGTGCAGAGAGCTATCCCACCGCTGCCACCAGTGTGACGGAACCTGATGTTATCATCCGCCTGCGGGTGTGCTCTAATCTGCAGGTGTGTTCCCCCTTCGTTTTGATTCTTCCCCCGGCCCGACTACCAAGGTTGTGGCACTCGGCGTCTCGAGCGGCCGGGTATGTCTTTGTGATCTGGATGACCCACGCAGTCAAGGGGACTTTGATGTGTACCTAGCCCGACTACTGAGAAGTGTCACTCAGCGTCTCGAGCAGCTGGCCACGGATCTGTACGCAGACCTTTACGGTCGTAGATCGGAACGGCTTGATTCTGCGAAGATTCGGATCTTCCACTAGCGAGTTAGTTGACGATCGATCGTCTGGGTATTCGTATCGCCCAGCGGTCGAAGAAACATCCGCGGCACGGCACCAAGCTGTTCGGATCTCACCCTCACTAGACAGCTTAATTCGTTCGACAGCAGGAGTCGGATCGTGCGGCGGTCGAAACGCCCACGCGTTGCCAGGTACGAATTCTCGGATCTCCCGGTAGTTAGCTGGACACGTTCAGTCGGCTAGGAGTATTCGGATCGCACAGCAGCGGCGTACGATAGAATTGTATTTCGTCCGGGGTGCTGAACCACGAGGGATGTCAGGCACGCTTGGCAAACAGAGACACGAGACGCAGCTGCATGAACTCAAACCAAAGACAACTTTTATTAAGGACACATCTGTATTTATACTTTCCCCGCGCTCCACATTTGAAACCCCCATGCCCGCCCCCACAGGTATCATTGGCTTTAAGGCGCATCGGGGCGTTGCCGATTCGGGACCAGATGGTCTGATTCAAATTTAGGCGGCAAAATTTGGCGGCAAATTTGAAACGGCATCTATACACAATCAACACTTTTATTTACAGGTCATTTTTCGGTCAGCTAGAAGGCAGGATCGTTGGTGCAACGGCACAACACATAGTTCATGGAATAACAGTGTCCTGATCCCCTGTTTCTGGCTGAGGGTGTTGGGCTAGTTCATCACAGATTAGTCCTAAAATGCAATTTATTTAGTTGCTGAAGAAATTCGTTTTCAGTTCTTTAGTATGAAAACTAATTTCATTCATCCGAAAACCAGTGGATACAATTACTATTGTAGTGGCTCCTCAGAGGGCTGAGATCGCTGCTCGTTACAGTAGCTCTCACTCTCAGCACAATGTGTCAGGCAAAGCTGTTACAGTAACTGACTGCTGCTCATCACAGCGCTCAGAGTTTCAGTAAAACTAGTAAATAATATTTCTATATATAAGAGGTTATAACAATATTATTTTGTTTTTTTACTGAAACTCTGAGTGCTGTTACAGTCAGTTACTGTAACATCTGAGCCTGATACATTGTACTGAGATAATATAACAAGCAGCTTATCTCAGCGTTCACAGCCACTGGATTTAAAGGGCTAAAAAATAAGCGCTCCTCTCTGTATAATGTTTATAACATCCTCCTGCATTAATGAATACCCCTCTTTGTATAATATATAGAACACCCTCCTGAATTAATTAATGTCCCTCTCTGTATAGAACATCCTCCTCAATTTATACCTTTCTCTGTATAATGTATATAACATCCTCCTGCATTAATACCCCTCTCTGTATAATGTATAGAACATCCTCCTGCATTAATTAATGCCCCTCTCTGTATAGAACATCCTACTGCATTGACATGTGGAGGGTGCAGAACTTCGGATGTTGCGCTCTTCATTGCTGGTCTCCTTCACTCCTCAATGTAATATCACAAAAAGGACTGAAACTAAAATGTAGTGCACTTTATTTTAGTTTCTTTCTGTGGCGGAATGGAGTATCCGCCTGCGGTCCTGCTCTATCTGACCCCCTTCTTTGGTGTTGCCAAGCCCGACTACCGAGTGGCACGGCACCCGGCGTCTCGAGCGGCTTGGGTAGAAGACTACGTGGCGGTGGAGATCTGGAGAGTAGATGGGGCACCCACGGCGGAAATCCGCCCGACTACCGAGTGGCACGGCACTCGGCGTCTCGAGCAGCGGATCTACTGACCATTGAAGGGCTGGAGACGGTCTGCGTGGCGAACCGCGGTTCGGTAGAGTCTCCTTGCAGATGCAGGCACGGCGCTCAGCCGAGGTCCCGATTCGGGGTGGTTGCGGTATCCCAAGATACCAATTCAAGGTGGCACAACGGCGCGGCGAATCGATGTTCTGCTGCGGAGTTAGAGTGACCCGTTCCTGGGTGGTGGTGATATGTAGCCGACGTGAAATGACAACACCAGGCAGAGCTGTATGTTTCAAACACTCAGAAGAACTGAACCCTTTTAATCACACGCCACTATTTATGCTGAAGTACAACAGTCATAATTTGCATACCCATACTAATTAGTTATGTCAGTTATTTACAATCAACATTCTTCACATTCTCTTAGCCTTCAGCGCACACAACGTTTGTACAGCCATTGTTCCAACACATCAGATTAAACACACACTATCAGAGATCCCTTAAATTAAACATGTAGCTAGATAATGGGGAAAATCCCTGACGCATAAATTACACAGCAGCAAAACTTGTTTACTAGCTACAGAAACACACATTTATCTACAGGAATATAAGTATATTTTAAAACCAAAGCTATGTCATTTCACTAAACTAAATTAAACTAAAACCAAACGAGGTAAAATATTTAAAATCACACGATAAAACCGACCATAAAGTCTTTTGAGGTTTGAAGCATGGAGCGTTGCCTCAGCTCCATGACATAGGTCCTTTTAAAAATGTCTTGGGTTTGCGTCCTGGGCTCGCTGCGCCGAGCCTCTTGGGTCATTCCGTGACACTCCTCCCCCTTTCCAAAGTCCGACGGACCCGGTTGGACCCCAACGGGTCGCACTGGGGAAGTCGGTGCAGTCCTTGCGGCCCATAGTCTGTGGGAAGGAGGCGAGTCACCAGGCTTCTCCATTTGTCCTGGAGGCAGTGCCTGACGTGTAGGGGGTACGAGTCTTTGGGGTTACCCCCTCCGGGATAGGGTTCCTGTGGTCGGAGAGGGTTACCGCCTGTACCATCTCCGGAGGTACCGTGCACCCGGGAAAAACGGGTGCCAAGTGCACGCGCCCCGAGTGTCCTGGTCAGCCGTTGGGGAAAACAGTGGCTGCATGGGGCCTCCGGGCCAAAGGGTTGTGGAGATGGGCAGAGGGGGACCAGGCTCTGCCCCATTGCCAGCGCGTCGGCTGGGTGGTTCAATGCCGAGAAAGGGTCCCGGGCAGGAGAATGGCGTCCTCCAGCTCCGGTGGGGTCCGTGGCTGCGGGATAAGTAGCCCGAGGGTACCCCCCTTCTGCTCCTCGGGGCAGATGGTGGAGGATGGGCAGAGGCCAGCGGCCCTCTGCCCCGTTGCCAGCTCTTCTGCTGGGGGAGTGGGCACAGGAACAACGTCCAGGGGGTCAGATGGGGTCAACGGCTGCGGGCTAAGCAGCTCGGGTAAATTCTGCTGTTCCTCAGGGCAGACGACGGAGAGTGGGCAGAGGCCAGCGGCACTCTGCCCCGTTGCCAGCTCTTCTGCTGGGGAAGTGGGCGCAGAAATGACATCCCGGGTATCAGGTGGGGTCAACGGCTGTGAGACAAGCAGCTCGGGTAAACTCGCCTGCTCCTCAGGGCAGACGCCGGGGAGTGGGCAGAGGCCGGCGGCACTCTGCCCCGTTGCCAGCGCTTCTGCTGGGCAGGCGGGTGCGGAGCAACGTCCAGCGGGGAAGATGGGGTCAAGGGCTGCACAACAATCAGCCCGGGGAAATCCTCCTTCTGCCCTTCGGGACAGGCGTCAGAGGGTGGACAGAGGCCAGATGCACTCTGCCCCGTTGCCAGCTCTTCTGCTGGGGAGGTGGGTACCGGAACAAAGTCCAGGGGGTTAGATGGGGTCAATGGCTGCGAGATCAGCAGCGCGAGGGTATCCCCTTTCTGCTCCTCGGGGCAGAGGGTGGGAGATGGGCAGAGGCCAGCGGCGCTCTGCCCCGTTGCCAGCCCTTCCGCTGGGTGGGGGTCTCCTTGCGGGAGGGTCATATCTTCCATCCCCAGGGCGGTCAATGGCTGCGGACAACCCAGCCCGGGGAAACCATCGGTCTGCTCCACCTGGCAGACTGTGAGAAGGGGGCAGAGGCCAGCTGCGCTCTGCCCCGTTGCCAGCTCTTCCGCTGGGCCCGCAGGCACGGCCACCGTGTCTTCCTGCGGGTGTAAGGGAATAACTTCCTCTGCTGCTGAGGGTGGGCAGAGGCCAGCGGCGCTCTGCCCCGTTGCCAACTCTTCCGCTGAGCCCGCGGGCACGGACACCTTGTCTTCCTGCGGGTTTAAGGAGGTATCTTCTTCTGCTGGGGCCCCAACGGAGACCCCTGGGAACATCTCGGCCTCCCATGCTTCAAGGTCCCTTGGACTGTCGGTGCCTTCGGACAGTCCCAGTACAGGGAACTTAGACCCGACTGCGGAACGCTGTCCAACAGTCTCTTGTAGGCCTTCTCGAGCTCCCATTCCCGCTCTGCTAGGAACTCCAGTTCCTCCAGCTCAGAGTCCCTGCTCTCGTACGGGAGAACTTTTTCCCGTCGCTCCAGAATCTCCTCCGACCGCTCTTCTGTCTCTTCGCCGAACCCAGGGTCCTTGCACATGCTCTCGTAGAGCAGCCCTGTGCCGCCGTAGTGGGAGCCTGCGGTGGAGGCGCCGTCAATGGTGCGGGGTAGCAGGGGGCCGGTCAGCCACCGGAGCACGCGGTACGCGGCGTCCAGGGCAATCTCCTGTTGCACCAGGTATTGGAGCTCTGCTTCCCACTCCTCCGGGGGCCGATCTTGCAGGAACGCTGCTCGAGCGTTATACTGCACCTGGTGGATGACAGCGTCAGAGGGAACATGGACGTCATGGTAGTCCCTTTCATGGTACAGGGCCTCGTACCAAAGTTCTTGGCGGATCTCGTCCCGCCACTCATACCCAGTGGGCTCCACTGTGGACCCGTGGTACCGGACCAGGCCCTCCTGCAGCCTTCTCGGAAATTCCGCCCTCGAGTCCGCGAGGGTGCTGAGACAGTGGCACTGCCACTCGCTGGGGGGTGTGGCGTCCTCGGATGCAGCTCCAGGCGAGCTGTAAGCCTCCACCCAAGGGTCGCTGGGATGTGCGATTTCCCCAATACAGACTCCAGGCGAGCTGTAAGTCCCGAAAGGGGTATCACTGGGGGGTGCAGATTCCCGGGGTGAAGCTCCAGTCGAGCTGTAAACCTCGACCCAGGGTTCTACGGGTTTAGGGACGGGGTTAGAAAGTTTACCACTCCTCATACAGAGCGCCGCCATCCGCAACTTGTGCGCTTGGAGGTCCACCATTACCTGGCTCACCATGTCCTCGGAGGGGGTGAGGCCGCATCCCATGATCCATGACCAAGTGCTCTGCCGGAGGCGCTCGTTAGGGTCCTGGGCCAGGGTTGGGGCCCTCACTCTTTGCTGGTCCATCCGGGTCAGCTCCTTCACTAGGGTTTTCTTCTTTTTGTTGCCGGGGGTCCCTCCCCGATTCTCCAACATGCCCCGCAGGACATCCCGCTGGTAAACGCTGTACCCGGCCATGGTATGGGTCTTCTTGGGGGTTGCAGAGAGCTATCCCACCACTGCCACCAGTGTGGTGGAATGGAGTATCCGCCTGCGGTCCTGCTCTATCTGACCCCCTTCTTTGGTGTTGCCAAGCCCGACTACCGAGTGGCACGGCACCCGGCGTCTCGAGAGGCTTGGGTAGAAGACTACGTGGCGGTGGAGATCTGGAGAGTAGATGGGGCACCCACGGCGGAAATCCGCCCGACTACCGAGTGGCACGGCACTCGGCGTCTCGAGCAGCGGATCTACTGACCATTGAAGGGCTGGAGACGGTCTGCGTGGCGAACCACAGTTCGGTAGAGTCTCCTTGCAGATGCAGGCACGGCGCTCAGCCGAGGTCCCGATTCGGGGTGGTTGCGGTATCCCAAGATACCGATTCAAGGTGGCGCAACGGCGCGGCGAATCGATGTTCTGCTGTGGAGTTAGAGTGACCCGTTCCTGGGTGGTGGTGATATGTAGCCGACGTGAAATGACAACACCAGGCAGAGCTGTATGTTTCAAACACTCAGAAGAACTGAACCCTTTTAATCACACGCCACTATTTATGCTGAAGTACAACAGTCATAATTTGCATACCCATACTAATGAGTAGCATACCCATACTAATTAGTTATGTCAGTTATTTACAATCAACATTCTTCACATTCTCTTAGCCTTCAGCGCACACAACGTTTGTACAGCCATTGTTCCAGCACATCAGATTAAACACACACTATCAGAGATCCCTTAAATTAAACATGTAGCTAGATAATGGGGAAAATCCCTGACGCATAAATTACACAGCAGCAAAACTTGTTTACTGGCTACAGAAACACACATTTATCTACAGGAATATAAGTATATTTTAAAACCAAAGCTATGTCATTTCACAAACTAAATTAAACTAAAACCAAATGAGGTAAAATATTTAAAATCACACGATAAAACCGACCATAAAGTCTTTTGAGGTTTGAAGCATGGAGTGTTGCCTCAGCTCCATGACATAGGTCCTTTTAAAAATGTCTTGGGTTTGCGTCCTGGGCTCGCTGCGCCGAGCCTCTTGGGTCATTCCGTGACACTTTCGTTTTTTGTACTGAGCAGTTTCGTATCTCTTGAGTCATACTAAAACTAAATTATCCCAAAATTCGGACTAAATCATTTTAGTACTAAAACGAATGCACATGTCTAGTGGGAGGCAGAGCTCCACCACTTGGTGCAACGAGAGATTGCACTGGATGCCAGCTACCGGGCCTTCCAGTGGCTGATGGTCCCAGTGATGCCCAGCACAACCCATGCCATGCCCACCGTAGGCCTCGACTATGGCGGCACAGGGCCACTGTATGAGAGGATGGCCAACGACCCTGAGTTTGGAGAAGATACGGAGTGGCGTCTGGATCAGATCATGGATCTTCGGATGGAGGGCCCAGCTGACTGGGACGAGGTGGACCTCGATGAACTGGAGCTCCTGGCCCGACAGGAATGCGAGCTTGAGAAGGCCTACAAGCAACTGTTTAACAGAGCCCCACAGTTAGGCTCGAGTACTGTCACAGAATGCTCCAAGAGGCTCGGCCGCAAAGCCCAGGACCCTCAGCCAGGGACAGCGTTAAGGACGTTGGGGTTACTATGAACTCCTAAGTGCCGTTGCACCATAGGCACACCTTGTTTTATTTTATTAGATGTGGTTGTTATTGTGTGATGTAATAAAAATGTCCCCTGTATGTATAACTGTGAAACATATGTTAGACCCCATTGTATGCTTTGCTCGCCGCCATTTCCCATTGCCTCGTGGATCCGGCCGGAGTGTCCAAATCGTAAAATGGTCGATTCGGAACATCCGGTCGGATTGGACGAATCGAAAAATGGCCGATTTGTACCTTCCGGTTACGAATCGGCACCACCCCGATTCGAAACGGCCAATACGAATCGGGACCCAGGTACACTAACTTAAGCAATGGCCAATGAGACTCATGGGGGCGGGCAGGGATTCCCATTGTTTTGACTCTGTACGATTGTTTATAAATATATGTGATTTCCCAGTAAAAGTCAGTTCAACCTGTACATTCAGCCCCGCCTGGTGTCTTTTCTGATCTCTCGCCGCACGAGGCTCCTCACAGTCTCTGTGCGCATCACCCACGAGGTACGACCCTTCGACCACTGTGGCCACTTCCCGCGCATCGGAGCAGTGAACCGCCGCAGCCACAATAGTTCCGCATCTTCGAATCGGAACTGCGGCGCCGCTTCCGTACGGCTGTTCCCCGAAAGTTCGTACCCGCTTCGACTCCGCCCACCGATCCGAAGCCTCGACGCGGTGCGTCTCCCGCGCATCGGTATATCGAAGCACTATACTTCCGAAGGAAACCCGAAACGTTTCCCGTCCGAACGAGTAAACCGGCACGGGCGAAACGTTTCCCACCAGAGCAGCTAACTCCACAGACGGTCTCATCTTTCCCGAGGTCAGTAGATCAGCTGCTCGAGACGCCGAGTGCCGTGACGCTTGGTGGTCGGGCTGGTCTCATACATGGGTCCCTCTCCCTAGCCCGCCAACCCTTCCCCAGGGTCACCCCAGGCCGCTCGAGATGCCGAGTGCCGTGCCACTCGGTAGTCGGGTCGGCGGTGAGCGCAGTGGGAGGAGCAGATAGGAGCACACCCGCAGGCGGACAACACCCATTCCGTCACAAGTCCCATGGCCTGGGACTGGTCGGCGGAGGAATTGGAGCCTGAGATAGGGTTCCCCGTCGCGTACCCAGCAGAAGTGCTGGCAATGGAGCAGAGCGCCGCTGGCCTCTGCCCACCTCCCCCATTCTGCCACGAGGAGCAGACAGATGTTCCCCCCGGGCTTGTCTTTCCCCAGCCCTTGATTTCCCCGGAGATGGAGGACCCCATGCTCCCCCGAGAAGACCCAGCGCCAGTGGCAATTTCCCCAACGGAAATACTGGCAGCCGGACAGAGCGCCGAGTCCCTCTGCCCACCGTCCTTGATTAATTCCCCGGACCCACCCGAGGATCCCCCTGGGCTTGTTTCCACACAGCCCCTGACCTCCTTCATTATAGAGGATGCCCCTCCTCCCACAAGGAGACCCCTACCCAGCAGAAGAGCTGGCCACGGGGCAGAGCGCCGCTGGCCTCTGCCCACTCTCCACAGTCTGCCACGAGGAGCGGACAGATGTTCTCACTGGGCTGGTTTGCCCGCAACCTTTGATCCCCCTGGAGATGGAAGAAGCCATCCTCCCGCAAAGCGACCCGTACCCAGCAGGAGCGCTGGCAACGGGACAGAGCGCCGCTGGCCTCTGCCCACTCTCCACCGCCTACCCCAAGGAGCCGATGGCTGATACCCCCGGGTTGACTTGCCCGCAGCACTTGGTTTCCCCAGAGAGGGAGGAAGCCATCCTCCCGCCCAGAGACCCTTCTCCAGCAGAAGCGCTGGCTACGGGGCAGAGCCGTTTTCAACTCTGCCCACTGTTCCAACCCTTTGGCCCGGAGGCCTCCTACAGCCACTACTTTTTCCAGCAGCTGACCAGAGCGCTCGGGACGCGTGCAAGTGGCCCGCGTTTTTCCCGGGTGCGTGATACCCCCGGAGGTGGTACAGGCGGTACCCCTCCCCGATGACAGAACCCTTCCCCAGGAGGGGATACCTGCCACCAACTGCCCCAACGGGGCGCCCGGCGCTGGGGCCTGGAGCACCCCTCAGACAGCGGGTTAGTTTACGAGGACAAGTGGAGAAGCCTGGTGGCTCGCCTCCTACCCACAGACTATGGGCCACAGAGACTGCTCCGACTTCCCCGATTCGACCCGTTGGGGTCCAACCGTGTCTGTCGGACTTTATTGGGGGGGAGAAATGTCACGGAATGGACCTGAGTGCTCCTTCCAGCGAGCTGTGTGACTAAAAACTCAGTTTTAAAGATCATTTTTTCCTTTTTTATTTCGGTTGTGCGTTTAAGTGTATGGACATTTTATTTCATGTCTAGATGTGGTTTTACTGGTGTGGTTTTTATTAGAGTGTGATGTATTAACATGTATCCTGTATTGTATGAGGGCATTTAAGTCTGGACATGTCTGAGAGCATTCAAGTCTGGACATGTCTGAGGGCATTCAAGTCTGGACGTGTCTTTGTGTTGTGTGTATAAAAGGATCTGCCCAAACCTTGTAATAAATCAGTCTCTGTTTTGAAGTCATACAGCTTCGTCTGGTGAGTTCTTCCAGGGAATATCACATTGCACCTAGAAGGCACTCAGCGGCCTTCCACATCACGTCTATCCCAGGAAAAGGAGCCTCAAGTCAGCCCAGCAGCCACCTCCACACCAACAAGAGGTCGGTAGATCAGGCTGCTCGAGACGCCGAGTGCCGAGCCACTCGGTAGTCGGGCCGGACGCCATCAAGGGGGGCAGATAGGAGCAGGACCGTAGGCAGACACTCCCTCCTGTCACAGGCGTGTTGCGGATGCTGCTGACGGGGCAATTTGCGGGTGCTGCTGCTGGCAGGGCCTGTTGTGGGTGCGGCGGTGTCTCTCATGGGGGCGTGTTGTGGGTGCTGCTGGCGGGGCCTGTTGCGGTGCTGCAGTGTCATTGGCGGGGGTTGTGCTGCGGGGCGGGTGCTGCGGTGTCGTTCGCGGCGGGTTGTGTTGTGGGTGCTGCTGGCGGGGCGTGTTGTGGGTACTGCTGGCGGGGCGTGTTGTGGGTGCTGCTGGCGGGGCATGTTGTGGGTGCTGCTGGCGGGGCATGTTGTGGGTGCTGCTGGCAGGGCGTGTTGCGGGTGCCGCGGTGTCATTGGCGGGGGTTGTGTTGCGGGTGCTGCTGGCGGGGCGTGTTGCGGGTGCTGCTGGCGGGGCGTGTTGCGGGTGCTGCTGGCGGGGGCGTTTTGCGGGTGCTGCTGGCGGGGGCCTTTTGCGGGCGCTGCTGCTGGCAGGGCGTGTTGTGGGTGCGGCAGTGTCACTCACGGGGGCGTGTTGCGGGTGCGGCGGTGTTGCTCACGTTGGGCGTGTTGCGGGTGCTGCTGGCGTGGCGTGTTGCGGGTGCTGCTGGCGGGGCGTGCTGCGGTGCTGCTGGTGGGGCGTGCTGCTGGCGGGGCATTTTGCGGGTGCGGTGGTGTTGCTCACAGGGGTCGTGTTGCAGGTGCGGCGGTGTCGCTCACGTGGGTCGTGTTGCAGGTGCGGCGGGGCGTGTTGCGGGTGCTGCTGGCGGGGCGTGCTGCGGTGCTGCTGGCGGGGCATGCTGCGGGTGCTGCTGGCGGGGCGTTTTGCGGGTGCGGCGGTGTCACTCACGGGGGTCGTGTTGCAGGTGCGGCGGTGTCGCTCACGGGGGTCGTGATGCAGGTGCGACGGTGTCGCTCACGGGGGTCGTGATGCAGGTGCGGCGGTGTCGCTCACAAGGGTCGTGATGAAGGTGCGGCGGTGTCGCTCACGGGGGTCGTGATGCAGGTGCGGCGGTGTCGCTCACGGGGGTCGTGATGCAGGTGCGGCGGTGTTGCTCACGGGGGTCGTGTTGCAGGTGCGGCGGTGTCGTTCACGTTGGGGTGTGTTGCGGGTGCTGCGGTGCCGCTGACGGGTCGTTTCATGCTGGTTTTATCCAGCTAGTCTCTGCTCCACGGTTCATGCTTCTGCCAGTTTGCAGCCGGCGTTGCTGCGATGTTCTAACAGAGGGGAGACCCACAATAAATTGGTAAGATTAGGCCCTAATGCCGGCGGTTTTGAAAGATGTGAATCCTGGCACGCTGGGCATATATTGTGTTTCCCGGCCTCGGTGAGGCGGGTGTGGGACGTGCTGCGACGCTCAGGGTGCGGGTTAATACAATGTGTTCTTTTGGCATTTTACGCCGTGAGTCCAGGATGCAGAACATGCGCGGATGTGCTGAGTTTGCTGAATGGCGGCTCCGGTGCGGCGTTGGGACGTGCGGCCGGTGACATGTAAATCAGATGCTCTCACGCTACACGAGTTCTGCTTTCTCACAATGGGATGCTGCGAGCGTTACCGCCGCACCGCGAGATACAGCCGTGGATAGCAATGCAAAGGATTTTCATTTCCCGTGTCACTCGCGGCAAACAATATCAGCCAGAAAAGGCTGGCGGCGAGATGGCTGATACCGCGTCTTAACCTCTGTACCGATCTGCTCATTTCCTGACAACAAGGAGAAATGAAGGCGGCAGCGAGAGGGCCGTCGCCTCGGCCGGGCGCTTTGACTTGCGTGGGGAATCCGGATTAATAATCACAGCATCAGTTATTACAGGCGTATCAGACGCCGCCGCCGCGCTGGGCCCCGATCCCCGACTCGTGTCACTTATTCTCTCCCAGGGCCCCATTTGCATTTTAATGGAAGGCGCTGGTGGAGTCGGCGCGCGCCACAAGTGGCATCATTAAGGAGTAAAGCTGGATTAATGCTGATAATACAATAAGAGGATCTTCATTTCCATTGGGATTAGGTGCGGCAGCCGGTGCGGGAGACGCCGCCGCAAGCTGCGCCACGCTGATAATTTCTAAGCACGAGATGTTGTCGTCGAGTGGATAAGATTACATTTGGAAGGTTTCGCTGTCATCACATGAAGTCAATTACCCCGGCTTTCAATTCCTTCCACATAAACCCCATATTGAGTCTCTTCCGGAAGCTTCCGGCGCCCGACAACAATTAAACGTTTTCACCCAAAAATCAAAACGTTGGGGATTTGTGTCCGTGGACAAAAGCTGTGTGAGAGCGTGAAACCTGCCGCCCCGGAGGAATTAAAGCGCGCGTTCCCAACGGACCCCCAGCTATATCACACCCGCACCCCCCCTGCTATTACGCCCGCACCCCCCCTGCTATTACGCCCGCACCCCCCCTGCTATTACGCCCGCACCCCCCTGCTATTACGCCCGCACCCCCCTGCTATTTCGCCCGCACCCCCCTGCTATTACACCCGCACCCCCCTGCTATTACGCCCGCACCCCCCTGCTATTACGCCCGCACCCCCCGCTATTACGCCCGCACCCCCCGCTATTACACCCGCACCCCATCTATTACGCCTGCACCCCCGCTTTTACGCCCGCCCCCCACTATTACGCCCGCACCCCCGCTATTACGCCCGCACCCCCTACTATTACGCCCGCCCCTGCTATTACGCCCGCGCCCCCCGCTATTACGCTCATGCCCCCTGCTATTACTCCCGCACCCCTGCCATTATGTCCGCACCCCCCTATTACGCCTGCGCCCCCCGCTATAACGCCCGCGCCCCCCGCTATTACGCCCGCACCCCCTGCTATTATGCACGCACCTCCCTATTACGCCCGCACCCCCCTGCTATTACGCCTGCACCCCCCTTGCTATTACGCCGCACCCCCCTGCTATTACGCCCGCACCCCCCTGCTATTACGCCCGCACCCCATCTATTACGCCCGCACCCCCCACTATTACGCCCGCACCCGCTGCTATTACGCCCGCACCCCCCACTATTACGCCCGCCCCTGCTATTACGCCCGCACCCCTGCTATTACGCCCGCGCCCCCCGCTATTACGCCCGCACCCCCTGCTATTACGCCCGCACCCCATCTATTACGCCCGCACCCCCCACTATTACGCCCGCACTCGCTGCTATTACGCCCGCACCCCCTGCTATTACGCCCGCACCCCATCTATTACGCCCGCACCCCCCACTATTACGCCCGCACTCGCTGCTATTACGCCCGCACCCCCCACTATTACGCCCGCCCCTGCTATTACGCCCGCACCCCTGCTATTACGCCCGCGCCCCCCGCTATTACGCCCGCACCCCCTGCTATTACGCCCCCACCCCCCTGCTATTATGCCCGCGCCTATACCCCTATTACGCCTGCACCCCCCCTGCAATTACGCCCGCACCCCCTGCTATTATGCCCGCGTGTCACGGAATGGACCTGAGCGCTCCTTCCACCGAGCCGCGTGACTAAAAACTCAGACAACTCTACACTGCGCTCTGCTCGCTCTCCCGGGCTCTGCCTGGGACCCCCGCCGCCTGCTCGACCTCCTCCTCCTCCGCTGCCTCCTCCTCCAGCACCGGTCGGGACACACAGAGCGCTCCAAACCCAGCCTGGGTAGATCATCCATCTGCGCCTCGGGGCAGGCTGTAGAGGGTGGGCAGAGGCCAGCGGCCCTGGGGCCAGCTCTTCTGCTGGGAAAGTGGGTGCTAGACCAAAATCCAGCGGGGTAGAAGGGGTCAGCGGCTGCGGGATAAGCATCCCAGGGGAATCATCTTCCTGCTCCTCGGGGCAGGATGGGGCGGGTGGGCAGAGGCCAGCGGCGCTCTGCCCCGTTGCCAGCGCTTCTGCTGGGTACGGGTCGCTTTGCGGGAGGATGGCTTCTTCCATCTCCAAAGGGATCAAAGGTTGCGGGCAATCCAGCCCAGGGGGAACATCTGTCTGCTCCTCGTGGCAGTCTGTGGAGAGTGGGCAGATGCCAGCGGCGCTCTGCCCCGTGGCCAGCTCTTCTGCTGGGTAGGGGTCTCCTTGTGGGAGGAGGGCATCCTCCATAATGAAGGAGGTCAGGGGCTGTGTGGAAACAAGCCCAGGGGGATCCTCGGGTGGGTCCGGGGAAATAATCAAGGACGGTGGGCAGAGGGACTCGGCGCTCTGTCCGGCTGCCAGTATTTCCACCCCCCCTGCTATTACGCCCGCACCCCCCTGCTATTACGCCCGCGCTCGTACCCCTAATACGCCTGCACCCCCCACTATCACGCCCACACCCCTGCTATTATGCCCGCGCCTGTACCCCTATTACGCCTGCACCCCCCGCTATTACCCCCACACCCCTGCTATTATGCCTGCACCCCTTGCTATTACGCCTGCACCCCACGCTATTACCCCCACACCCCTGCTATTATGCCCGCGCCCGTACCCCTATTACGCCCGCACCTCCCTGCTATTACGCCCGCACCCCCTGCTATTACGCCTGCGCCCCCTGCTATTACGCCTGCGCCCCCTGCTAATACGCCTGCGCCCCCTGCTAATACGCCCGTGCCCCCCGCTATTGCGCCCGCACCCCCCCGCCCCCGCTATTACGCCCCAGTTCGGCAGCTGCTTGGTCTTTTGGTCTTGGTACGCCGAACGATAGAAATGTGAATTTTTGCTGCTCTTTGAAATAAAAGCAAGTATGCGGCTAGTTCATATATGGCCAAAGTATAAAGTCACCGTGAAGCCCTCCGGTTATAACCAAAAAAACACTATTAACAGTGGCGCAATCACGTGCATAAAAATCCATGTATTTTACCAGTGCGGATTCCTAGATACAGTTACGTGTCCACAATGTAAAGGTTCTGGGATAAAGCACACACGTAGCGCAGTGTTTGGTTTAAAAAAACATTTATTCAAAGACAGAAACCGTCACAATTTAAAAAGCACATAACAAAGTGTGCCGCAGTGGCTGAGACCTCCCGATACGGCAGCTGCTTCAATTCGTCCAGTTCTTTAGGATCGACACAGGCCGTTCAGATTCTGGTCCTCCAGTTTACGGCCGCACTTGGAGGAAGAGAAGCTGGAGGACCAGAATCTGAGTGGCCTGTGTCCATCCTAGATCTTAAAGAACTGGAATCCATACTGGTAAATACATGGATTTTTATGCACGTGATTGCGCCACTGTTAATAGTGTTTTTTGGCTCTTTGAAATAACCCCTCTTGTTTCCTAAAGCTTTATCTGCGTCCTATGACGGCCTTAATGTAATAGGGGCGGCTGGGGTGGGGGGTTTTGAGGAGATGGTGTGTTCAGTTAGGGGTGGGGGTTTTGAGGAGATGGTGTGTTCAGTTAGGGGTGGGGGGTTTAGGAGATGATGGCTGTGTGTTCAGCTAGGGGTGGGGGGTTTTGGGGAGACGATGGCAATGTGTTCAGTTAGGGGTGGGGGTTTTGGGGAGATGGTGTGTTCAGTTAGGGGTGGGGGGTTTAGGAGATGATGGCAGTGTGTTCAGCTAGGGGTGGGGGGTTTTGGGGAGATGATGGCAGTGTGTTCAGTTAGGGGTGGGGGGTTTTGGGGAGATGATGGCAGTGTGTTCAGTTAGGGGTGGGGGGTTTTGGGGAGATGATGGCAGTGTGTTCAGTTAGGGGTGGGGGGTTTTGGGGAGACGATGGCAGTGTGTTCAGTTAGGGGTGGGGGTTTTGGGGAGATGATGGCAGTGTGTTCAGTTAGGGGTGGGGGGTTTTGGGGAGATGATGGCAGTGTGTTCAGTTAGGGGTGGGGGGTTTTGGGGAGATGATGGCAATGTGTTCAGTTAGGGGTGGCTGGGGTGAGGGGTTTTGGGGAGACGATGGCAATGTGTTCAGTTAGGGGTGGGGTTTTTTTTTGGGGAGATGATGGCAGTGTGTTCAGTTAGGGGCGGCTGGGTTTAGGAGATGATGGCAGTGTGTTCAGTTAGGGGTGGGGGGTTTTGGGGAGATGATGGCAGTGAGTTCAGTTAGGGGTGGCTGCTGGTGGGGGCTTTGGGGAGATGATGGCAGTGAGTTCAGTTAGGGGTGGCTGCTGGTGGGGGCTTTGGGGAGATGATGGCAGTGAGTTCAGTTAGGTGTGGCTGCTGGTGGGGGCTTTGGGGAGATGATGGCAGTGTGTTCAGTTAGGGGTGGGTGGTTTAGGGGAGATGATGGTGTCATGGAACTGACGTGGCGCTCCACGCTTCAGACCCCAAGAGACTTTATGTTCATTTATATTGTGTGAATTTAAATATATTTTTCATCGTTTGGTTTTGGTTTAAATTAGTTTAGTGTAAATTGCGTAGCTTTAGTTTTAAATATACTTATATTTCTTTAGGTAAAAATTTGTTTTTTTTTAAAGATACTACCTGCAGCGAGTTCAAATGCTTTCTTTCGTATAGATTGTAAAATAGGTTTGAGTAACTTGTGATTAGGCAAAAGGGTTTTCTCTTTGTTCATCTGTTATCTGTTTACATGTCTCAGAGGTTGGGAGTCACCGTTGTCTCAGCCAAAACCTAACTGATCTCCTTTACAATAGATTATGTAAATGATGTGTGATCTGAAGAAAGAGGAATGTTTATTGTAAATATCTGACATAATGTAATTAACATTTTAGTAGGTCAATGTGGGTCATTTATGCAAATTATGGCTGTTGGATCTCAGCATAAATTGTGGCATTTTTGTTCATTTAATAAAGAGGTCAGACAAAGAGAGAATCCTGTTGGAACATACAGCCGCGTCTGGTGTCTCCAACTACGCTACACTACATATTCAACCTCAGAAGGCACAGAGCGGCCTTCTGGAAATTCCTAACGGCTCCATGGCAGAGAAACAGAAGCAGGCGGGTCAAGCTGCTTGAGGTGCTGAGGACAGCGCTCCCAGTAGCCGGGCTGACCGCAACGAAGGGTGTCTGGAGAGTCAGGACAGGCGGAAGAGAACGGTTCCGTCACAGATGGCACAGTATTCAGTTAGGGGTGGCTGTGGCGGGGGTTTTGGGAGGTGATGGCAGTGTGTTCAGTTGGGGGCGGCTGATGTGGGGGGTTTTGGGGAGATGATTGCAGTGTGTTCATTTAGGGGTGACTGGGGGGTTTTGGGGATTATAAGGTAGATTTGGGTCCGTGTGACTCATCACGGCCAGTCACAGTATTTACTGCAGGAGTTACATACTGAAGGGGGCGCCAGGCCATCATTCCCTGCGCAGACTCTTGCTGTGCGCTGCTATACGACCTGCAGGGAGTTTATGATGATGTCGCTGTGTTTTTCTGCAGAGCTTGAAGACGCTCAATATGTAATATTTACTGATTTTGATGTAAATTGGGAAATCCTCGACTTTCTGAGTAGATAGGGGGGAGCGTCGGGGAGGCGAGTAGATAGGGGGAGGCGAGTAGATAAGGGGGGAGCATCGGGGAGGTGAGTAGATAGGGGGGAGCGTCGGGGGGGCGAGTAGATAGGGGGGAGCGTCGGGGGGCGAGTAGATAGGGGGGAGCGTCGGGGAGGCGAGTAGATAGGGGGGAGCATCGTGGAGGCGAGTAGATGGGGGGAGCGTCGGGGAGGCGAGTAGATGGGGGAGTGTCGGGGAGGCGAGTAGATAGGGGGGAGCGTCAGGGAGGCGAGTAGATAGGGGGGAGCATCGGGGAGGTGAGTAGATAGGGGGGAGCGTCGGGGAGGTGAGTAGATAGGGGGGAGCATCGGGGAGGTGAGTAGATAGGGGGGAGCGTCGGGGAGGCGAGTAGATAGGGGGGAGCGTCGGGGAGGCGAGTAGATGGGGGGAGCGTCGGGGAGGCGAGTAGATGGGGGGAGCGTCGGGGAGGCGAGTAGATAGGGGGGAGCGTCGGGGAGGCGAGTAGATAGGGGGAGCGTCGGGGAGGCGAGTAGATAGGGGGAGCATCGGGGAGGTGCAGGGGTTTCTGGTTTGGTCATGGCGGTGCAGCGCAGGGGTTTCTGGTTTGGTCGTGGCGGTGCAGCCACTGGTGTATTTTGGCCTAGGCCAACAAGGCCCAGGCCTAGGGCGGCACTTTCCAGGGGGCGGCGGCCCGCTGGGTGGCCCCACCCCTAAAAAAAAAAAAAAAAAAAAAATTATTTTTTTACTTTTGCAAACTATTTTACCAGGAAGGAAACATTGAGATGTCACTAATTTTCAAGTATGTCCTGGGTAGGCAAGGCCTAGGCTTTCACTTTCCAGGGGGCAACAAAAAACCTCACCACTAATTAGGGATGTGCACCGATTTTTTTTTCGATTCGATTCGATTTTTCGAATTTTTAAACTTTTCGATTCGGTTCATTTCGACTGCTTTCTGTTTCGATTCGGTTCGGCTCGATTCGGTTTTCGGGTACATTTATTTTTCGGAATATCGACCCATTTTTCGTATTTTCGGGTCACTTTACTAGGTTTCTGTATCGACTTTTCGTTATTTCGGAAAATTTTCGTTTTTTCGGAATTGTACATGGTTTTCGGCATATCGCCCATTTTTCGTTTTTTGGAACTTTTCGTATTTCGGAACTTTTCGTTTTTCGGAACTTTTCGTTTTTCGGAATTGTACATGGTTTTCGGCATTGTACATGGTTTTCGGAATATCGACCATTTTTCGTATTTCGTGTCACATTGCATTTCGGAAATTTCAAAGCTGTCTAACTCTATTCGTTTTGATGAAAACTACTATGGTTTACTTTTTTAATACTACTTTATATATTTTTTATAATAAATTTTTGGTTTGTTTTTCGGATCCAATAATTCATTATGTCGATACGATAATTCTGGCAATTCTATCGTGTTTTTTTAATTAACCCTTTCGCTGCTGAGGCTTTTCTCGCCTCTGTGCTGAGGTCATTTTTACCGGTTTTGCTCATCATGTTTAAACGTGTTTTGAAGCTTATTTTAGTATATTACCCAGACATATTATATATTGTTCTTTCCGTCAGACTCGGCAGATTCATAATATGTCATTATTATATGTATACGTCATGACCTGTCTGTATATTATAACAAAAAATGCAATAAAATATGAATTTTCAATAATTTACAATGTGTAAAGTGTATTTTCTTCACATTTTAACATGCGAGCAATTGCGGTTATATTTTGTATGGGGTGCGCTTGTTAAACAAATTAGAGATGGGGTCTCGTTACAATTTTTTTTGGGGAAAATTACAAAATTTTTAACAAACGCACCGCATACAAAAATCGTTAGTGCAGCATCATTGTTCACATTATAATTGAAATGGGAACAATATTGCTGCATTAACAAACCAAAAAAAAGAAAAAAAAATTGTTTATTTTTTTTTTATAAATTTTTTTAAATATTTTTTTATTTTACATTTTTTTACAAACGTTTTTCACATTCGTGTTTGGTATCGTTGGAACGGCCATGCTCTGGCCGATCCAACAATACCAAACTTTAACCCCTAGCTGCCACGGATCGGGAGATAGGGGGTTCCAAAATGAACCCCCTATCTCCACCATTGGTGGCAGCTAGGGGTTAACTCCAGGACTGGCGTCATCGTGCTATGCACGATGACGCCAGTCCTCAGGGGGAGTTCCCGGAAGCTTGGCCGACATCCGACATCCTCATGGATATGCCCCAGCTCCTCATGGATATTGCCCCAGCACCTCGTGGATTTGCCCCAGCTCCTCGTGGATTTGCCCCAGCTCCTCGTGGATATTCCCCAGCTCACACATGGATTTGCCCCAGCTCCTCGTGGACATGCCCCAGCTCCTCGTGGATTTGCCCCAGCTCCTCGTAGATATGCCCCAGCTCACACATGGATTTGCCCCAGCTCCTCGTGGATATGCCCCAGCTCCTCGTGGACATGCCCCAGCTCCTCGTGGACATGCCCCAGCTCCTCGTGGACATGCCCCAGCTCCTCGTGGATATGCCCCAGCTCACACATGGATTTGCCCCAGCTCCTCGTGTATATTCCCCAGCTCACACATGGATTTGCCCCAGCTCCTCGTGGATATGCCCCAGCTCCTCGTGGACATGCCCCAGCTCCTCGTGGACATGCCCCAGCTCCTCGTGGATATGCCCCAGCTCACACATGGATTTGCCCCAGCTCCTCGTGGATATTCCCCAGCTCACACATGGATTTGCCCCAGCTCCTCGTGGATGCCCAGCTCCTCGTGGATGCCCCAGCTCACACATGGATTTGCCCCAGCTCCTCGTGGATATTCCCCAGCTCACACATGGATTTGCCCCAGCTCCTCGTGGATATGCCCCAGCTCCTCGTGGACATGCCCCAGCTCCTCGTGGACATGCCCCAGCTCCTCGTGGATATGCCCCAGCTCACACATGGATTTGCCCCAGCTCCTCGTGGATATTCCCCAGCTCACACATGGATTTGCCCCAGCTCCTCGTGGATATGCCCCAGCACATGGAATGCCCCAGCTCCTCATGGATATGCCCCAGCTCCTCATGGATTTGCCCCAGCAGATGGAATGCCCCAGCACCTCATGATAATGGCCCCAGCTCACCTCCGCCGCCTTTTTCGCTCCCTCAGAGCGTCCGGCGGCGCGGAGCTTGGGCGCTCGCCAGGGGGAGCCACGTGACCAGCTGCGATTGGCTGGTGACGTGTTTCCTCCAGGCGAGCGCCGAAGCTGCATGCTTCGGACGCTCGCAGGGAGCGAAAAACGCGGCGGAGGGTGAGACACCCGCCCTTAGGGTGACGGTGTCACCCTAAAGGCGGGTGTCACCTGGTGCGGGCCGCACCCCCCGCCCCTATGTTACGACGCCACTGGTATATACATTTAACGGCCGCACGCCCACGGACTTACTCTATCCAAACAAAGTTCAGAATGATGTGAAACATTGGGACTTTTTGGATAGATCGATTTTCGACTATCCAGAAGTTAAAAAAATAAAAATGGTTGAAATCTAATGCAAAAGTCCTGATGTTTCACATCGGGATGTCAGATATTAATAGGCTTGTGCACCGATTTTTTTTTCGGTTCGATTTGTTCTGATGTTTAAAATTTTCGATTGCGTACATTTTTTGGAATATCGACCATTTTTCGTGTTTTCGGGTCACTTTGCTCTTTTTTTGTATCGACTTTTCGTGATTTCGGAAATTTTCTTTTTTTTCGGAACGTCTGTTCTCCTCGTTTCAAAGTGTCTAACTCTATTCGTTTTGATGTAAACTACTATGGTTTACTTTTTTATACTTTATATATTTTTTTATAATAAATTTTTGGTTTGTTTTTCGGATCCAATAATTCATTCTGACGATACGATAATTCTGGCGATTCTATCGTGTTTTTTTTTTTATTAAATAAAGATCCTTTTTTTCTTATGAATATACATTTCACAACTTTATTTATTTAATCACATTAAAAAAATGGTATGAAAGCCAAGGAACAAAAAAAAAAGAACAAAACGATTTAAAAAACGGTAAACTGACCCGAATGGTCTGACTTTAAAAATAAAAAGCAGAACAAAAGGTTTTAAAACGGAAAAATAGTTGATCAAAATGATCTGAAATGAAAAAAAATAATAAAATAAAATGATTTAAAACAGACAAAAATATAAATTAACACTTTCGCTGCTGAGGCATTTCACGGCTTCCCTTCACGCCTGTGTGCGGCACTGCTTCTGCTGCTGCGGAGCTAATTTTTAACAGTTTCGCTCCTCTTGTTTAAACGCGTTTTGAAGCCTTCTTTTATAATATGACCCAGACATGTTATATATCGCTCTTTCCGGCAGACTCGGCAGATGATTCATAATATATCATTATCATATGTATGCGTCATGTCCTGTCTGTATATTATAAAAAAAAATGCAATAAAATTAGAATTTTCAATGTTTGTTTTACAAGGTGTAAAGTGTTTTTTTCACATTTTAACATGCGAGTGTTTGCGGTTATATTTTATGAGTTGCGTTTGTTAAAAAAAATTGAAAAGGGGACTTGTTATATTTTTTTGGGTGACAATTACACTATTTTTAACAAACACACCCCATACAAAAATCCTTAGTGCAGCATCATTGTTCACATTATAATTGAAATGGCAACAATATTGCTGCATTAACAAAACAAAACAAAAAACCTGTATTTTTTTTTTTTTTATTTAAATTTTTTAACATTGTCATGTTTGGTATTGTTGGAAAGGCCATGCTCTGGTCGATCCAAAGATACCAAACATTAACCAACCGATAGCTGCCGTGGATCGGGAGATAGGGGTTCCAATGAACCCCCTATCTCCACCATTGGTCACAGTTAGGGGTTAACTCCAAAACTGACGTCATTGTGACGAGGTCTTGGGACTGTCAGCAGCTGATGTTCCCCCACGCTGTTGTCTTCCTGCAAAGACCATGACCATGTTGGCGGGCAGCGTCTTAGCGGGCAGCGGTGGGAGAGAGAGAGCTCATAGCTGGGAGGAGGTGTTGCGAGAAGCTGCAAACAGGGACAAATAAACTAGACCTGAGCCGCACTAAGGATCTTTGGGTTGTGTCGGAGAAGACTTCATGCAGTGCTGCCATCAATATTTTTTGATAAATTCTTGGTTATACAATGAATGTGATTGTGCACAAAAATCCGTGTTGTTGTGACATCGCCTAAGCTTAACAAAAAACCAGGCCACGTCGGTAATCAAATCTCAAGGCAGTACAACAAGGTTGTGTTAGTGTGTGACATTTTTTGGCCAGGCAGGAAGTGTAGAATGTGCACAGTCACATTCATGGCCACAAATATGTTGACAAATTTATGACAAAGGGTCCATAGAAATGTTAATAAATTTATGTACATATAATTTTAACAGTGTGGAAACCAAGCAATACATATTAACTTATTAAGTAAGGAAAAGCAACGCACACAAACAGGAAAATAGTGAAAAAATATAACATTTATTTACAACATATTAACATAGGGAAGGGAACATGCCAAGGATGGCAAACTGCCCAAGAAGTTACTGGCATTTGAGGAGATGTTGGAGCTGGTCCGCATCTTGGACTGCAAAGATTACGATTGCTGTATGGGCCCTTACGGCAGGAAGAATAACACCCGCAAGGATCGTATCCTTGAAAAGCTACGCACCACCATCCTGGAGCTGTTCGGGAAGGACTGGACGAAGGACCATCTCTGAAAACGCTGGTCCGACCTCAAGGCACGCGAGCAGGAGCAGCTGAGGCACATTCTGGAGGAGGCTGCCATTGGTCTCACTGCTGCTCCAGGAGGTCTGCGGCATTGGTTATGTGCTCCCGCAGTTCCTGGAGCAGTTCTTGTAGAGAGTTGACGGCGGTAGCTGCCAGGCGAAGCTCGCCGATCGCCTCCCGTCGGCGTCTGGCTTCTCCTTCTATATATCCAATAAATGAAAGAAGGAAAATACAGTAAGTAAAGCAGGTTTCTATTTGTGACTGAAAGTCTTGAAAAAATATAACAGTAGTATATACCAGAGCTGGCGGCCTCCTGAGTCTCCGACTCCTCCGACTCCTCCCCCACCACCACCGTCTGCATATCCAGTGCTATATGTAAGAAATTAAAGAAATAAAAAATACAGTAAACAACAAAACTGATTTATTTTTGAACAAAAGTCGATACAAAATACAACAGTAAAAAAAAAAAACCTGGACTGGCGGCCTCCTGCTGCTCCGGCTCCCTCTCTCCTTCGCCCTCCTCCTGGTCCTCCTCTTCCTCCTGCTCCTCTTGTGCTATACATAAAAAAATTAAATTAAAATACAGTAAACAAAAAATGTTTCTGTTTTTGACCAAAAGTCGTTGCTAAATAAAACAGTATATACCAGCGCTGGTGGACGCCCGTGGCTCCTCCTCCGCTGGGGCACTGGTCCCTGCCCGGGCAGATTCGGCGGCATTCTTCCTGTCTTCTGCCAAATCCAAAAAATATAACACGTAAATAATGCAGACTGGAGAAAATGGTATATCTATACAATATATTGCCGAAAGTATTGCGACACCCCTCCACTACCCACTACCAGCTTGACCCACCACTACTCCCATCTCATAGGTCTAAAGTCACAAAATATTTATTTATTTCCTCTGCACAGACATATATTACCGTTCATTTATATATTTTTTTCAGAAGTAAACATTACGTTTATTCAATAAAAACTATTATTTGTGTTGTGTGCGTACAAAGCGCATTGTGCGACTGCTTTAGTTATTTTATAGATGCCTCAGCCTCAGTTTCACTTTCAGTTTCTGTGAATAAAACTGGATATTGCAGAAACAACAACAGAAATCCACCATTTTGTTTTGAAATTTGCATCTAAAGCATTCAATGACACTGCTGCAGCAGCTGCTGAGGATGTATTGAAGGCAGCTCTGTTTGGATGCACTTTCAGAACAACTACATGTCCCATCCTATCACTTAGCAGAGACGCAGAGATTTTTGTTGATGCGCAGGTGGGAGTCAATATTGGGCAAGCTGCGGGTCATCTCGTATGCATCACTCAATCACAACAACCTCCCCCCCCCAGCACACTACAGACTACACACACAGTGCGAAAAGAAATCCAGCATTGTAACTTCATCTACATACATCAAATATCACAATTTTCACGAATACGTAAAATCACAAAAAAGAAAAGCTATGGCAAAAATGCATGTATGACGAATTGTGAAAACGCAAAGCTATACACAATCACATTGCATGAAAAAAGGACTAGATAAATCAGCGTATTTCTGCGCACATTAGCACATGCAAGCACATTATTATTATACAGGATTTATATAGCGCCAACAGTTTGCGCAGCGCTTTACAATATAACATGACACTTACGTTTCGCTATGACGCGGCGGATGCGTTTCAGCTGCTCCTGCTCACGAACTTTTAAATCAGACCAGCGTTTCCGTAGCTGGTCCTTCGTCCGGTCCTTCCCAAACTTCTCCAAAATGGTGGTGCGTAGCTTGTCCAGGATACGATCCTTCCTGGCGTTATTCTTGCTGCGGTAAGGTCCGTTCCGGCAGTCGTAATCTTTTCTATCAAAGATGCGGACCAGCTCGAGCATCTCCTCAAACGCCATATTTTGGGCCCGTTTCTTCCTGGGTGCAGGTGGTTCAATTTCATCATAAGATGAAGACGAGGTCTCCTCTCTGGCAGCGGCCATCATGAAGAATAATAAAAACAAAATTTTGTTCAAAAAGTTGTCAATAAAACTGGCTCAATAAAGTTACGACATGTGCGCGCGCGCGCATGCGCGACCCGCGGACGAATCGGATCTGACCAAAATACGAATATTCTGATCGGATCATTGGAAACAATAAAAAAATTTACAGATTCAGCGATATAACCGATACTAGTTAAATATACGATGTCCAGACTTACCGAAATGGAACCGAAATCCCGAATGGAACTGAAATCATGAATAGAGGGAAAATAAATTTCGATTTGACACATTTCAAGTCCATTAGAAAATTCCGAAAAATTTTCGATTTGGCAAATTTTTCGTTTTTTTCGGAAAGTCTGTTCTCGTTTCAAAGCAATAGATTTCGATTTGACACATTTCAAGTCCATTCGAAATTCCGAAATTTTTTCGATTCGGTTCGGAAAACAGTTCGGATTCGACTTTTTCGGATCTAAAAAATTTCGGATTTTCGGCCGAATCGAAAGACCCGAATCGGGAAATTTCGTGAAAATTCAGAAATTCCGAAACCCGAAACGCACATCCCTACCACTAATTGGGTTACTCACAGAGCACCGAAATGACGCCAACATTTTAGTGTTCTGTAGTTCCCTGCACTTTGGGGAATAAAATTTCCCCACCCTGCAGTGAATTCACCATTCACCGCAGGGTCCCCAAAGTGCATGGAGTCGGCCGCTGTATGCTGCCACCGCAAACCCGTGCCCTGCTGTTTTCAAAAGAACTACTGAACGAAAATGTCTGGAATTTACATATAAGATCCTATGATTGATAATAAAAAGTTCTGTTACAGAAAAAGAAGAACCGCTATTAAAAAAAAGGGGGGGAATTTAGCCCAAAAATTTTTGAAAAATCACTAAAAGGAACAAAAAAAAATCAATAAATAAATAAAGACTTTTTACTGCAGATTAACCCTTTCGCTGCTGAGGCTTTTCCCGCCCCTGTGCTGAGGTCATTTTTACCGGTTTTGCTCATCATGTTTAAACGTGTTTTGAAGCTTATTTTAGTATATGACCCAGACATATTATATATCGTTCTTTCCGTCAGACTCGGTAGATTCATAATATGTCATTATTATATGTATACGTTATGTCATGTCTGTATATTATAACAAAAAATGCAATAAAATATGTATTTTCAATAATTTACAATGTGTAAAGTGTTTTTTTTAACATGCGTGCAATTGCGGTTACATTTTGTATGGGGTGCGCTTGTTAAAAAAATTAGAGATGGGGTCTCGTTTTTTTGGGGAAAATTACACTATTTTTAACAAACGCACCGCATACAAAAATCGTTAGTGCAGCATCATTGTTCACATTATAATTGAAATGGGAACAATATTGCTGCATTAACAAACCAAAAAAAAGAAAAAAAAGTGGTTTTTTTTTTTTTTTTTTCTTCTTTTTTTTTTTTTTTTTTTTTGACAAACTTTTTCACTTTCATGTTTGGTATCGTTGGAACGGCCATGCTCTGGCCGATCCAACCATACCAAACATTAACCCCTAACTGCCACGGATCGGGAGATAGGGAGTTTATTGGAACTCCCTATCTCCACAGTTGGTGGCAGTTAGGGGTTAAGTCCAGGACTGGCGTCATCGTGCTACGCACGATGACGCCAGTCCTCAGGGGGAGTTCCCGGAGGCTTGGGCGACATCCAAGATGTCGGCCAGCTCCGGGAAAGGATCGCGAACCGGCGCTTTTCAGCGCCGATTCGCGATCCAGCTCCCCAGGGGTTAATGCCAGGCACCATTTGGAAGGGCAGGCTGTGCCCTTCCAAATGATGCCTGGGTTAACCCCCGCAGAGCCGCCGATCGGGAGAGAGAGAGGTCCGAAGGACCTCCCCCCCTCCCTTTCAGGCGCCTCCTCCGCACATGCGGGGGGGGCGCCTGAATTAGGTGTCATCGCGCTGCCGCGATGACACCTAATTCCGGCGGCTGCGGTCCCGGATGCCGGGCTGACATCGAGGATGTCAGCCCTCACCGGGGGGGCCAGCGATCGGCGGAACCCGGCCGAACGCTGACCCCAATGGGAGGACGCGCTCAGCGCGTCCTCCGCATACCAGCGGGAATGCTGAGGACGCGCTCAGCGCGTCCTCAGCATTGAAGTGGTTAAAATAATAAATGGTTTATTAGATATTGCATAAAAAACGGGAATATTTTTAACATTGAAACCTATGGGGTTCGCCTGAATAAACCTGCTGATTGAAACCACCGAACATCAGGGCATTTCACTGACATTTCTCTGCTGTTTGGTGTCTCTGAATAGATTAACCATTACTTCTCTATGGGGATTTGCACTGCCTTCAAACAGCACCGTACTTGCTGGCAGTTCGCCAAACTTGTGTGTGAGCATATCACAGAGCACTGGTTTACTTAGGGGAGTGGCGGAGGGCGGGCCGCCCCAGGTACCAGTGATTATTGGGGTGTCATTAGGGGGTACTAGGAGGTGCCACTGTCACTGTGTGTCAGCTTTGAGCTGTGTTCTCAAACAACGAGCAGCGGAGCATGGCGTTTGCATACGGAATAAAATTGAATAGAATAAAAATCCCCCTCTCCTCCCTCCATAGCTCCTCCCCTGCCCCGCAGCAGCTCTAGGAGAGGGGAGGGGGATGTTATTTGTGTCCAGAGAGAGAAGATGACAGTAAACGGCAGGAAAGGGGGGGGGGGTTCAGCAGAATATGAAGCCCTGTCTGCTTACTGCTGTTTAAAGTGGACCTTTCCTTAACCAGCACTGCAGTGATAGAAATTTGTCATTGAGCTGCCTGGCTCCTGGTGAGGCTGCTTGCGTGCAGGTCACACTCGGTCCGGCCAGTCAGATGGTACTGAGTCTCAGTACCACCTGACTGGCTGAACCACATGACACGTATGCACGCAGCTGCCCGCCCTTTCGTTAACATGGACTGTCACTCTATTCTGGACTGAACACCCACCGGGAAGGGAATCAAAGCCACGGTGCACCCTCTGGCAGTGGCACCCCACTGCTGACAAGATGGCTCCACGCACAGGCACAGCCGTGATCCTAACGTGGCCTGGAGGGACCTCCTGCTGAGTCTGTACACAGTCCCTGCTGACTCTGCACACAGCCCTACCGCGGACAGAGGCCGGTAAATGTAGAAAAAATAATTGCTGTGTGCTCATATACACTCGGTTTGCTGGGAGTTTTATTGCAGTGCATTCTGATGCACTCATACACACCACACATTGCATTGCTGGGAGTTTTATTGCAGTGGATTCTGATGCACTCATACACACCGCACATTGCATTGCTGGGCGTTTTATTGCTGTGGATTCTGATACGCTGACACACACCACACATTGCATTGCTGGGAGTTTTATTGCTGTGAATTCTGATGCACTCATACACACCGCACATTGCATTGCTGGGAGTTTTATTGCTGTGGATTCTGTGATACACACTGCATATTACTGTGAGTTTTATTGCCCTGGAGCTCTGGGATATGCTCATACACACTGCACATTACTGTGAGTTTTATTGCTGTGCAGTTCTGTGATATGCTCATACACACTGCACATTTCTGTGGTTTTATTGCTTTGCAGCTCTGATATGCTCATACACAGTGCCCATTTCTGTGGGTTTTATTGCTATGCAGCTCTGTGATACGCTCATATGCAGTGCACGTTTCTGTGGATTTTATTGTTCCACCAATTAGAGCGGCTGTGATCCCGTTTACTTGACATGCGTGGCTGTTCTTTGTAAAAATGCTTGAATTTAAACATTTCATAATTTTATTTATCTCAATAGATACATTTGAAATGGTATACAAAATATACAAGTAGGCACTTGGTATCCACTTTTAATATAAAGCGAGGAAAAGGTGGAGCTTAAAGAGGAAGGGTGGGGATTAACCAGGAAGAGGTGTGCCCTTGACAGGAAGGGGTGCGTCAAATTTAAATTAGGGGTGCACGAGTTTGGTCAGGCCTAGGGCAGCACAAAACCTAAATACACCACTGGGTGCAGCGCAGGGGTTTCTGGTTTGGTCGTGGCGGTGCAGCGCAGGGGTTTCTGGTTTGGGTGTGGCAGTGCAGCGCAGGGGTTTCTGGTTTGGGTGTGGCGGTGCAGCGCAGGGGTTTCTGGTTTTGGTGTGGCGGTGCAGCGCAGGGGTTTCTGGTTAGGTCGTGGCGGTGCAGCGCAGGGGTTTCTGGTTAGGTCGTGGCGGTGCAGCGCAGGGGTTTCTGGTTTGGGTGTGGCGGTGCAGCGCAGGGGTTTCTGGTTTGGGTGTGGCGGTGCAGCGCAGGGGTTTCTGGTTTTGGTGTGGCGGTGCAGCGCAGGGGTTTCTGGTTTGGGTGTGGCGGTGCAGCGCAGGGGTTTCTGGTTTGGGTGTGGCGGTGCAGCGCAGGGGTTTCTGGTTTTGTCGTGGCGGTGCAGCGCAGGGGTTTCTGGTTTGGTCACGGCCGTGGCGGTGTAGCGCGCTCTGCCGGTTGACGTGACCAGAGGATGGCGCGGTTGCTGCCGGTCAGGCTTTGGAACGGGGATCTCTGTACACGGCCGCAGAGAATGGTGCTTCTATTTGTTGTGTCAGACCTCGGTGCCAGCCTCATAAATACTCAGACAATGGCAGCGCCGGCGCGTCAGGAAGAGCGGTTAATTACTTTCTTCTTCCTCGGCTGCTCGTTAGCCGGCGTGTCCCGGTGTCTCTGTTTCATCCCCCCCCCCTGTTTTCTGTTTGTCTGCGTCGCCTCCTATCTCCCGCTCGCCGTGTGCCAGCTTCCTGCACAATGTGACACCAGGCAGCAGTGCGCTGTTTGGGAGATGCTGATAGAGGACCTTCTGCCTCCGCGGGGACGCTCTGCCCATGCCGCTGCCCAGCGCTTTGCCCGCAGTCCCGGGAGGGCCAGCACAATGCCGTGTTATTTCCTAAACACAACGATACAATGTATTCTGTTAGATTAGGAAAACAATGACACCGGCTTTATAATTAATGAGCCGAGAAAATGCAACTCCCAGCCCTGAGCGAGCGCGGCGCGCGCCACCACTCCACCAAAATGCTTTATTACATGTCACCCAGCACAGGGAGCTCTGTGCTACCCTCGTACACACCACGCGCTGCTGTACAGCTCTGTGCTACCCTCGTACACACCACGCGCTGCTGTACAGCTCTGTGCTACCCTCGTACACACCACAAGCTGTTGTGCAGCTCTGTGCTACCCTCGTACACACCACATGCTGCTGTACAGCCCTTTGCTACCCTCGTACACACCACGCTCTGCTGTGCAGCTCTGTGCTACCCTCGTACACACCACGCGCTGCTGTACAGCTCTGTGCTACCCTCGTACACACCACGCGCTGCTGTACAGCTCTGTGCTACCCTCGTACACACCACGCGCTGTTGTGCAGCTCTGTGCTACCCTCGTACACACCACATGCTGCTGTACAGCCCTTTGCTACCCTCGTACACACCACGCTCTGCTGTGCAGCTCTGTGCTACCCTCGTACACACCACGTGCTGCGGTGCAGCTCTGTGCTACCGTCGTACACACCACATGCTGCTGTACAGCTCTGTGCTACCCTCGTACACACATGCGCTGCTGTGCAGCTCTGTGCTACCCTCGTACACACCACGCGCTGCTATGCAGCTCTGTGCTACCCACGTACACACCACATGCTGCTGTACAGCTCTGTGCTACCCTCGTACACACCACGCGCTGCTGTGCAGCTCTGTGCTACCCTCGTACACACCACGCTCTGCTGTGCAGCTCTGTGCTACCCTCGTACACACCACGCGCTGCGGTGCAGCTCTGTGCTACCCTCGTACACACCAAATGCTGCTGTACAGCTCTGTGCTACCCTCGTACACACCACGCGCTGCTGTGCAGCTCTGTGCTACCCTCGTACACACCACGTGCTGCGGTGCAGCTCTGTGCTACCGTCGTACACACCACATGCTGCTGTACAGCTCTGTGCTACCCTCGTACACACCATGCGCTGCTGTGCAGCTCTGTGCTACCCTCGTACACACCACGCGCTGCTGTGCAGCTCTGTGCTACCCTCGTACACACCACATGCTGCTGTACAGCCCTTTGCTACCCTCGTACACACCACGCTCTGCTGTGCAGCTCTGTGCTACCCTCGTACACACCACGTGCTGCGGTGCAGCTCTGTGCTACCGTCGTACACACCACATGCTGCTGTACAGCTCTGTGCTACCCTCGTACACACCATGCGCTGCTGTGCAGCTCTGTGCTACCCTCGTACACACCACGCGCTGCTGTGCAGCTCTGTGCTACCCACGTTCACACCACATGCTGCTGTACAGCTCTGTGCTACCCTCGTACACACCACGCTCTGCTGTGCAGCTCTGTGCTACCCTCGTACACACCACGCGCTGCGGTGCAGCTCTGTGCTACCCTCGTACACACCAAATGCTGCTGTACAGCTCTGTGCTACCCTCGTACACACCATGCGCTGCTGTGCAGCTCTGTGCTACCCTCATACACACCACATGCTGCTGTACAGCTCTGGGCTACCCTCGTACACACCACGCGCTGCTGTGCAGCTCTGTGCTACCCTCGTACACACCACGCGCTGCTGTGCAGCTCTGTACTACCCTCGTTCACACCACATGCTGCTGTTTAGCTCTGTGCTACCCTCGTATACACCATGAGCTGCTGTGCAGCTCTGTGCTACCCTCGTACACACCACACGCTGCTGTGCAGCTCTGTGCTACCCTCGTACACACCACACGCTGCTGTGCAGCTCTGTGCTACCCTCGTTCACACCACATGCTGCTGTACAGCTCTACTACCCTCGTTCACACCACATGCTGCTGTACAGCTCTGTGCTACCCTCGTACACACCATGCGCTGCTGTGCAGCTCTGTGCTACCCTCGTACACACCACATGCTGCTGTACAGCTCTGGGCTACCCTCGTACACACCACGCGCTGCTGTGCAGCTCTGTGCTACCCTCGTACACACCACGCGCTGCTGTGCAGCTCTGTGCTACCATTGTACACACCACGCGTTGTGGTGCAGCTCTGTGCTACCGTCGTACACACCACATGCTGCTGTGCAGCTCTGTGCTACCCTCGTACACACCACGCGCTGCTGTGCAGCTCTGTGCTACCCTCGTACAAACCACACGCTGCTGTGCAGCTCTGTGCTACCCTCGTTCACACCACATGCTGCTGTACAGCTCTGCTACCCTCGTTCACACCACATGCTGCTGTACAGCTCTGTGCTACCCTCGTACACACCACGCGCTGCTGTGCAGCTCTGTGCTACCCTCGTACACACCACGCGCTGCTGTGCAGCTCTGCTACCCTCGTACACACCACGCGCTGCTGTGCAGCTCTGTGCTACCCTCGTACACACCACGCGCTGCGGTGCAGCTCTGTGCTACCCTCGTACACACCAAATGCTGCTGTACAGCTCTGTGCTACCCTCGTACACACCATGCGCTGCTGTGCAGCTCTGTGCTACCCTCATACACACCACATGCTGCTGTGCAGCTCTGTGCTACCCTCACACACCACACGCTGCTGTGCAGCTCTGTGCTACCCTCGTACACACCACGTGCTGCTGTGCAGCTCTGTGGTTCCCTTGTACACCCCACGCGCTGCTGTGCAGCTCTGCTTCCCTATAAACACCACGCACTACTGTGCCGCCCCGGCGCTACCCTCATACACACCACATGCTGCTGTGCAGCTCTGCTCCCCTATAAACACCACTCACTGCTGTGCAGCTCTGTGCTGCCCTCACACGCACTGCTTGTTAGTGTCAGTTTTATTGCTGTGGAGCTCTGTGATACACTCATACACAGCGCACATTACTGTGAGTTTTATTGCTGTGCAGCTCTGTGACACGCTCATACACACCGCACATGTATAAGGCTGTGGCGGCTCCACACTCTGTAGTGTCGCTTGAAGATTCTCAGACTTGGGGTGAGTGGACGTGTTGTGCTGCACGGCTTTAATGTGCTGCTGGTTCTGGATAGCTTTTGTTGCTGGCGGCATTGTTGGCGAGACGCTGGAGGATCTGTGATTAATGAGGCCCGCGTGGCGCATTATGTAATCGGGCCGGTCACTGTGTTATCTGCGATTCGGCGCAGGAGAAATAATGGCCGCTCAATGCGATTTCCAATCAGCGCGTTGGCACTTGCCGCGTTCATAAACTTTGTTTATTTAGAAGGGATTATTGTGACGTGGCGGCGCCGCGCGCGGTTATGGCGCAGCATTGACTAAACACTGAAGATTTGGCTAATTGTGGGCAGCAAGAAAGTCATTTTCTCTTAGAATGCACAAATCCATTCCGCCGCCAGGAGAGAGATCTATCACACGGCCGCGATTAATGTGCGGCGCCGAGAGAGCCGCCGCGCACCGTGAGGGAGACGCCGAACCCTCTGATGAATTAGCTCATTTTAATCACAGAAATTTTCAAAGTTCCCTCTTTGATTTACATAATGGTATCCGCGGCAACAAATTCCATTGTATCCCCCATTAACAGCAAACGCGCGCCCCCCCGGCCCGGCTCCACCTCGCGGCCTTTTATCATCACGCACCGTGCGATGTCAGGATCAGGGAACGCACGCACACACTCTTTCACACGCACACTCTCACACGCACGCACACACTCTTTCACACGCACACTCTCACACGCACACCCTCACACGCACGCACACCCTCTTTCACACGCACACTCGCACACACACTCTCTTTCACATGCGCACCCTCTTTCACACGCACATGACTGCTTAGGTCTGTGACCTCCCGGTTCAGCCATACCCTTTCCCCCCAATAACCACACACGCTTCTGTATTGGAAAGGGGCGTGGCCACAGCTTTTATTGAAAACCAACATGTAAATCCATTTTCTTCCTCCATATATTTCTCACCCTCTCGCGCATGTCCTGCGGAAGGCAGTTACACCAATTATTTTCCATGAGCTCATCGCCCCACCTGACCTTATTCAAGTGAGGGTCGTCTCCCCAATGCCCACCCAAAGGCGGCGTATTCCCTATCGGTTCCGTTGCTGGCAAGGCATCACACCAACGCCAGAGGCTGCCGCACCCCCCCTCCCACCGGCAGTCTCTGCGCTCCCACCGCAGCCAGCGCCCTCTCAACGCCGCTCATAAATCCGGCCAATAGGATATCCAGCCCGATATCCGACAAATGCACCCCGTCATGACGCATGAGGTTCCCATTCTCTCCTTCCAATTCCGTGTGCCGCACCGCAATCCCTCCCAGCCGCTCCACGAAGTGCGAAACTGTCTGGTTGACCCTCCACCGGACCCGCTCCAGCGCCCTCGGTGCCGCAAATGTGTCCCATCCCAGCCGGGGAATGACCTCCAACCAAACTAAAGAAACCCCGTCGAACAACCCAAAGCAACGCGCCAAGTCTCGTTTAATATCCTGAATTAAATCTACCGACCGTGCAAACCCAAAATCGTTACCCCCCCGCATGGATCAACAAGACAATATTCCGCGGAACCCTCCAAGACAACAAGGACAACTCCCGGAAAACCTGTGCCCACCGCAGCCCCCGGATAGCCAACCAACGAACTGTGACCAGATCTGGCGGAAAACCCAGGTTCCTCCCGTGCGGCCGACGTTCCGCCGTTGTGCAGCCCAATGCACGTAAGAGTGCCCGAAGATCCACACGAATCGATGCCGACCTGAAATTACAGTAAATTAGGACGGATATATGACATGTAACGTTCCGACCACCACCTTCCCAGGCGCCGCAGCATTTCCGGAGAAGCCCCCTACCCCGCGGCAACCGTCGCGGCACCGATGCGGAAAGAGTGTGGCGCGTAAGAAGCCGGGTTGACGCCCAAGCCCACTAAGCAACGCCGGAACACCGCTGTAAACTGGTACCGGGTCAAGGGGCACCCACTTCCGTGGACCAAGAATGATCCCTCACCCTGCGGACGCAGGGCCAGATACTGGTCCGTCAGTTCCCCCGGGCACCCAGCTCCCTCAATCTGCCCCAGGGTAACCCAGGCCCCCCTACCACTCTGATCCGTCTTTGAGCGCGCAATAAAAATCTGGACCCCTCCCTCCAAAGTCGCCACATGGCTCCCCAACAACGGAGACTCTACCCCGGAACTACGAGCTACTAATTCCCCCACCCGGAACGCCCCATAGAAACAAAAAGAAAAGGAAACCCGAAACAGCGCCACCTCGTAACTCGAAAAAAAGATTTCCGGTAAGATCCGTAACAGACCGTAAAACAATCCTTCTGATACCGGCCTGCGACGATCTGGAGCCCGGCCCTGGCACCATCCTGCCACCGCCTTCTGCAACCAAAAATCCCGACCGACATCTGTCATGGAACTGACGTAGCGCTCCCCACGTCAAACCCCAAGACTTTTATTTCCATGGCGAAAACCCCAAAAGACATAGACTGTTGCTTTGGGGAAGACCTTATGTTCATTTATATTGTGTGGTTTTAAATATGTTTTACATCGTTTGGTTTTAGTTTAATTTAGTTTAGTGAAAAATGACATAGCTTTGGTTTTAAAATACTATATTCCTGTAGGTAAATGTGTCTTTGTATAAAACAGTAAACAAGCTTTGCTGTTGTGTAAATTATGCGTCAGGGATTTTCCCCATTATCTAAGTACATGTTTAATTTAAGGGATCTCTGATAGAGTGTGTTTAATCTGATGTGCTGGAACAATAGATGTACAAATGTTATGTGGACTGAAGGCTAAGAGAATGTGAAGAATGTTGATTGCAAATAACTGCCATACCTCATTGTATGGGTAGGCTCCTAATTAGTATGGGTATGCAAATTATGACTGTTTACTTGAGCATAAATAGTGGCGTTGTTCATTAAAGGATTCAGATCATCTGAGTGTTTGAAACATACAGCTCTGCCTGGTGGTGTCATTTCACGTCGGCTATATCTCACCACTACCCAGGAACGGGTCATTTTAACTCCGCAGCAGAACCTCGATTCGCCGCGCCGTTGCGCCACCTTGAATTGGTACCTCGGGATACCGCAACCACCCCGAATTGGGACCTCGACTCAGCGCCGTGCCTGCATCTTCAAGGAGACTCTACCGAACCGCGGTTCACCACGCAGACCGTCTCCAGCCTTTCAATGGTCAGTAGATCCGCTGCTCGGGATGCCGAGTGCCGTGCCACTCGGTAGTCGGCGGGATTTCCACCGTGGGTGCCCCATCTACTCTCCAGATCTCCACCGCCACGTGGTCTTCTACCCAAGCCGCTCGAGACGCCGGGTGCCGTGCCACTCGGTAGTCGGGCTTGGCAACACCAACGAGGGGGTCAGATAGAGCAGGACCGCAGGCGGATACGCCCATTCCGTCACATTGGTGGCAAGCGGTGGGATAGCTCTCTGCACCCCCCAAGAAGACCCTCGCCATGGTGGTGTACAGTCACTACACCAGGGACACCCTACGTGGCATGTTGGAGAATCGGGGAGGAAATCCCGGCAACAAAAATAAGAAAACCCTGGTGAAGGAGCTTCACAGGATGGACCAGCAACTGATAAGCGTCCCCAACCCCGTAGAACCCTGGTTCGAGGTTTACAGCACGCCTGGAGCTTCATCCAAGGAATCTACACCCCTCAGCGATACCTCTTTTGTGATTTACAGCGCGCCTGAGGTTGTAATTGAGGACACCGCACATCCCAGCGACCCTTGGATGGAGGCTTACAGCTCGCCTGGAGCTGCATCCGAGGACGCCACACCCCCCAGCGATACCTCTTTTGTGATTTACAGCGCGCCTGGAGTTGTAATTGAGGACACAGGACCCCCGTCCATAAGAGACCGGTTCCAGCGAAGAGTAAGGAGGGCGATGGCCCAGGCCCAGGCGGATGCACCTGGTACCTGGCAGGACGAGCACTGGTGGAAAGATTTTGTCCGCCAGGAGATGTGGAACGAAGCCATTCAACAGGAGGAGGACTGCCCTGAAGAAGCCCTTCCCACTTATACGGAGAGGTACGAGCACCAGTGGTACTTACGGGTGCCCTTTTTGGGAGCACAGCCCCGAGAGGAATGGCTGACGGAGCTAGGCGAACTGGTCCAGAGCGAAATTATACTGGACACCAGCTACAGAGCCCTCCAGTGGTTTACGTCCCAGCTAATGCCCAGCACAGCAGACAGCGCCCAACAAAAGGCTTCGACTACGGCGGCACAGGGCTGCTGTATACAAGGATGGGCAAAGACCCCGGTTTTGGGGACGACACAGAGTGGCGGCGGGAACAACTCCTGGACCTCCGGTATGAGGAACTGGAAGACCTTGACGATGACCGTGATGGCAGAGGAACTGGAGTTTCTGGTTGAGCAGGAATGGGAGCTCGAAAAGGCCTACAAAAGGCTGTTCGACGACGCTCCACAGCTAGGCCTGAGCCCCATTACCTGGGACTGTCTAGCGGAAGAAGCAGACAGCCCAAGTGACACTGAAGTATTGGAGCCCGAGATGCTCCCATGGGTCCCCGTCGGGACCACAGTAGATGAGCCGGCCAGCTCAGAAGAAGCACGGCAGGTGCCAAGCGACCAGAATGGGCCGCGTAAAGGGTCCGAGTGGCCCAGTGAGGAAGTTATCCTCCCGCCCCCGCAAGAAGACACTGTGGCAGTGTCCGTTTACCCAGCAGAAGAGCTGGCAACGGGGCAGAGTGCCGCTGGCCTCTGCCCACCCTCCCTCGTCTGCCCCGAGGAGCAGAAGGAGGATTTCCCCGAGCTGCTTATCACGCAGCCGCTTACCCCATCCAACCCCCTGGACTTTGTTCCTGTACCCACCTCCCCAGCAGAAGAGCTGGCAACGGGGCAGAGTGCCGCTGGCCTCTGCCCACCCTCCCTCATCTGCCCCGAGGAGCAGAAGGGGGATTTACCTGAGCTGCTTATCCCACAGCCGTTGACCCCATCCGACCCCCTGGACTTTGTTCCTATACCTACCTCCCCAGCAGAAGATCTGGCAATGCGGCAGAGTGCCGCTGGCCTCTGCCCACCCTCCATCGTCTGCCCTGAGGAGCCGAAGGAGGATTTACCCGAGCTGCTTATCCCGCAGCCGTTGACCCCATCCAACCGCCTGGACGTCATTCCTGCACCCGCTTCCCCAGCAGAAGAGCTGGCAACCGGACAGAGTGCCGCTGGCCTCTGCCCATCCTCCACCATCTGCCCTGAGGAGCAGAAGGGGGATACCCTCGAGCTGCTTATCCCGCAGCCGCTTACCCCATCCAACCCCCTGGACTTTGTTCCTGTACCCACCTCCCCAGCAGAAGAGCTGGCAACGGGGCAGAGTGCCGCTGGCCCCTGCCCACCCTCCATCGTCTACCCTGAGGAGCAGAAGGAGGATTTACCCGGGCTGCTTATCCCGCAGCCGTTGACCCCATCCGACCCCCTGGACTTTGTTCCCACACCCGCTTACCCAGCAGAAGAGCTGGCAACGGGGCAGAGTGCCGCTGGCCTCTGCCCACCCTCTCTCGTCTGTCCCGAGGAGCAGAAAGAGGATACACCCGGGCTGCTTATCCCGCAGCCACTGACCCCACCGGAGATGGAGGACGCCATTCTCCTGCCCGGGGACCCTTCCTCGGCCTTGAACCTCCCAGCCGACGCGCTGGCAATGGGGCAGAGCCTGTTTCAACTCAGCCCATCTCCACACCCCTTTGGCCCGGAGGCCCCATGCAGCCACTGTTTTTTCCAACGGCTGACCAGGGCACTCGGGGCGCGTGCATTTAGCACCCGTTTTTCCCGGGTGCGCGATACCTCTGGAGGTGGTACAGGCGGTACCCCTCCCCGATCACAGGACCCTTATTCCGGAGGGGGTACCCCCAAAGATTTGTACCCCCAACACGCCAGGCACTGCCGCAAGGACAAATGGAGAAGCCTGGTGGCTCGCCTCCTCCCAACAGACTATGGACCCAGGTATGGACTATTGCTCCAACGACCCCGCGTCGACCCGTTGGGGTCCAACTGTGGCCGTCGGACTCCTTTGGGGAGGGGAGATATGTCATGGAACTGACGTAGCGCTCCCCACGTCAAACCCCAAGACTTTTATTTCCATGGCGAAAACCCCAAAAGACATAGACCGTTGCTTTGGGGAAGACCTTATGTTCATTTATATTGTGTGGTTTTAAATATGTTTTACATCGTTTGGTTTTAGTTTAATTTAGTTTAGTGAAAAATGACATAGCTTTGGTTTTAAAATACTATATTCCTGTAGGTAAATGTGTCTTTGTATAAAACAGTAAACAAGCTTTGCTGTTGTGTAAATTATGCGTCAGGGATTTTCCCCATTATCTAGCTACATGTTTAATTTAAGGGATCTCTGATAGAGTGTGTTTAATCTGATGTGCTGGAACAATGGATATACAAATGTTATGTGGACTGAAGGCTAAGAGAATGTGAAGAATGTTGATTGTAAATAACTGCCATACCTCATTGTATGGATAGGCTCCTAATTAGTATGGGTATGCAAATTATGACTGTTGTACTTGAGCATAAATAGTGGCGTTGTTCATTAAAGGATTCAGATCATCTGAGTGTTTGAAACATACAGCTCTGCCTGGTGTTGTCATTTCACGTCGGCTATATCTCACCACTACCCAGGAACGGGTCATTCTAACTCCGCAGCAGAACCTCGATTCGCCGCGCCGTTGCGCCACCTTGAATTGGTACCTCGGGATACCGCAACCACCCCGAATCGGGACCTCGACGCAGCGCCGTGCCTGCATCTTCAAGGAGACTCTACCGAACCGCGGTTCGCCACGCAGACCGTCTCCAGCCTTTCAATGGTCAGTAGATCCGCTGCCCGAGACGCCGAGTGCCGTGCCACTCGGTAGTCGGGCGGATTTCCACCGTGGGTGCCCCATCTACTCTCCAGATCTCCACCGCCACGTGGTCTTCTACCCAAGCCGCTCGAGACGCCGGGTGCCGTGCCACTCGGTAGTCGGGCTTGGCAACACCAAAGAGGGGGTCAGATAGAGCAGGACCGCAGGCGGATACTCCATTCCGTCACAACATCCTCCCACCCCATTAATCGGCACAAAAAGGACAGGGCCGACAAAGCCTTCTGCTCCGCCGCTCCCGAGCGCCCCTGCTCCTGTAAATCCGAAACTAAAACCAACGTTGCCCACCGACGATCCTCGGTGGCCAACCAACCCTTCTCCTTCTGCGCCACCAATGCCCATTCCGGCCAGACCTGCATGTTGGACCGCCAGGTCGCCTCCGCCAAAGCGCCGTCCACCATCCTCCTCAGACTGGCGAAACGAGGCTCCACAGCCAGTAAGGGAAAGCCGTCGCTGCCGCCGATGCCCGAGGAGCCACCTGCCAAAAACGGTCCTACTGGAACCGGGAGAGAGCGTCAGCAATTACATTGTCCACACCCGGTACATGCGCCGCCATAACAAAGATGTTGTATTCAAGACAGCGCAACACCAAATGGCGCAGCAACGCCAACACCGGAGCCGAACCAGAAGATGAGCGGTTCACCACGTGCACCACGCCCATGTTATCGGTCCTAAAAATCACTCTCCGATTCGCCAACCTCTCGCCTCACAATTCCAGCGCCACCACGATCGGAAATAGTTCCAAGAAGGTCAGGTTCCGCACCAAAGCGGAAGCAGCCCACTCCCGCGGCCATGCCTGGGCGCACCAGGACCCCTGAAAGTAGGCCACAAACCCTCCTGAGCGTCCGTGAACAGTTCCAGGGAACCGTTGTCCACTTCCCCCTCCCGCCAGTAGGTACGCCCATTGTATTCCGCCAAAAACTTGCGCTACACCTCCAGGTCCTCTTTCAATGATCGAGTAACACGGACAAAATGATGCGGCATCCTGACGCCAAGGACAGCCGGCGGCAAAATGCCCTACCCATCGGCATCACCCAGCATGCGAAGGCCAAGTGACCTAACAGCGACTGCAATTCCTGAAGCCGCAATTTTCCGGCGCCCAAGGCCCGCACCACCAAGCATTGCAACACCTCAATCTTATCGGCCGGCAAGCGGAAAACCCTCTCTACCGTATCTATTTCGATCCCCAGAAATGACAAATGGCTACAGGGCCCCTGGGTCTTCTCCTCCGCCAAAGGTATATCAAACTCTGCTGCAACCTCCCGGAATGTCCCGAGCAACTCCGTGCAAACCGTAGACTCCCCAGGATCTACGAATAGAAAGTCGTCCAGGTAGTGTACTATGGAGTTTGCACCTGCTCGCTGGCGCACCACCCACTCCACGAACGTCGAGAACAACTCAAAATATTGGCAGGAGATGGAGCACCCCATTGGCAGGCAACGGTCATAATAATATTTCCCCCGAAACGAGCAGCCCAGCAGGTGGTAGCAGTCTGGATGGATGGGAAGCAACCTGAACGCCGCCTCCACATCCACCTTGGCTAACCAGCACCCCGGACCAGCCTCCCTAAACAGCTGAAGCGCTTCATCAAGGATGCATAACGCACCCGACAAGAATCCTTGCCTATGCCATCGTTAACTGACGCCCCCGCCGGATAGGACAGGTGGTGGATCATTCTGAATTTACCCGTCTCCTTCTTCGGAACCAGCCCCAACGGTGAAATTCTCAAGTTGACGAAGGGTAACTCCCCGAACGGACCCGCCATCCTCCCTAGTTGCACCTCCCTCATCAACTTCTCCCCCAGCACCCTTTCATTGTCCCGCGCAGACACCAAATATCCCGAAAACAATGGAAAGTCTGATGGCTCATGGGGAATATGAAAGCCGGAGTAGAACCCGTCCAGCAGGAGCACCGCCGCCTGACGGCTCGGGTATTTAGCGAGCCACGGGAGCATCGTGTGGACGCGCACCGGCGAAACCCGTCCACTAAACTCCTCCCTGCCGGCAGGCCTAGTCGCTGCACCTGCATTGCGACTCGTTAGAGCCAACAGCACCCCTTACTTCCACCCGCTGACCCCCCCCCCCCGGTGCCCTGGGGACAACAGCTCCAAGAAAGGACTGCCCCCCCGGCTGCGCCGGCGTCATCAGCAACAGCCACAAGATGGTGTCCTGTATGTCGAAACGCATACCCGGGCGCACCGCCATTTTTTGTCTGAACTGCTGGTCGTATCTGAACCAGCATTGTCCTCCATACACCTTATACGCTCCCCATATGAGGTCTATATAAGCCAAAAAGGGTATGCACCGCTCCGGGTAACGCTCGCACACAATGCCACTATACGCCGAAAAACCCTGCATCCAATTCCCCCACGTCCGCGGTAACGTTCCTTCTTTATCCTTTCCCTCCAACCCATACTCCAATTTTTTAGGGTGATCCACTGACTCCATATCCGGGGAGACCAGGGACAGGACCTCCACATACTCCCCTTTCCAAATTTTCTCTTTTTTGCATTCACCCCCCCTTGCAGATCAAGCGTGGACCCACTGGTACTCTGCGACCCCCCCACTCTCCACTGAAACCCCCGTTTTTTCCACCTCCACAGCCTCCGTCTGCACCTCTATCGACACATGCGCTGGCAACACGGCCGGCGCTGATGCCACCCAATCCACTGGCACGTCCCACCAGTGCTGAAGGGCTGCGACCAGAGCCTCTACCTAACCCGTCGGTCTGGCACCATCACCTGCTGCAGCGCACGCACCCCTTGAACCCTGGAAACGCCAAGTTCCCCCCAAATCAGATTCGCGTGCCGCCATGAGTTGTAGGTGGACATCCGCTTCATCCTGGTCTCCATAGGCCTGGTTCCACCCGACCTCCGGCACACTGTCGTCCTGGCTGTGTCCCCCCGGGACTCCTGATCGGCATTGTCTCAGTGCACCAGCGGGGAGCCGATGCTGCCGCCCTTCGCCCGCTGCTCCCCTGCCTTCTGCCGCCGGCGCTCCGCAGCCATGATCCTCTGCAGCATCAAGGGGTAAAAGTTTCAGATTTTTTCTGCAGCCGGCATGGGCGCCGCCATCTTGGGGGCATGGCCGTCGCAGCTGGCGCTACGTCGATGTGCCGCGCTGCTCGATGCCGGGGGGCGGAGCTACGTGCAGCACCCGGAAGTGATGGCTTTCCCAGTGGGCTCCTCGACCGGACATCCTGTTCCTCACCAGCGTGCAGCTCCATCTCTCCTCCCCGGCGGCCATCTTGGTCCTCCACACCATGTGTCCTGAGCATTCTTCCTCCGCGGCCATCTTGCTCCACCCGACCTGCATCCACCGCCGACGGCCTCCTCCTGGCTCCCAGCTCCTGCAGTCTCATGGGGCCCAAACGTCCTACCGTCGTGTTCTGCACCGCCGCTGGCATTGCCGGTCGCAAATTAATGGCCTCCTCGCAGTTGTCCTCCGGGTGAATCCCTTCTGCCAAGTCGTGCCAACGATCTCTCAGGGGGCCAGGATTCAGCCTCTGTGGAGGCCTCGATTGCCTCTCCCTCCTCCAATGTATTCTCCCCTCTGTAGTCACCGGGGACAGCTCCCTGCTCGGTCCAGCCTCAATAAGGTCCATGATTGTTGATCCCTGAGCCGCCGCGTGGGCCCGTAGCTGCACCAGCAGAGCTTGCACTTCATCAGAATTAACCGACATGCTGGCCTTTAATTTCGATCCCGGTCCTCTGATACTCCCAGCACTCACAGCCAAATGTCTTTTCAGGTAAGGAGTTTGCCAAAGGAAAATTCGCCAGCAGGAATTCTGGAATTTCTCTCCCCCGTGCTGTACCTGAGCCAAAAGGTAAGACCGTCCCCTACAGGGCTTTATATACCACTTACTTACCCCCCACTGTTTCCCCCACAATCCAATCCTCCTTCTATGACCATCCTGACTGACCGGCTCAGCCCAGCCGTCATGCCCCCCCCCCTTCCTTACAGGTACAGGGGCATTCTCTCTCACACACACGCACACCCTCTTTTACACACACACACGCACACCCTCTTACGCACGCACACCCTCATTCACACGCACACCCTCTTTCACACACGCGCACTCACACGCACTCACGCACACCCTCTTTCACACGCGCACTCTCACTCGCACGCACACCCTCTTTCACACGCACACTCTCACACGCACGCACACCCTCTTTAGTAGTGGCAATAGGCTGGAAGATGGCCGCTATTATAAGCCAGGCGACCATCTTGTTCAGAATATTGGTTCACTTGTATATAACTAGGCAGGTTTTTAGCTGAAATTAGAATGAAGCATACGTAGAAATTTAGGAATGTGCTGAGATTAGCAGAAAAACAATCAAAGCGCTGAGAAAGATCTCTGTTGTTCCCGGCACCGAAGAAAGATACTCCAAGGTCGTTGGGGCCCGCAGAAATACAAAGGAGTATAGAGATCAGGCCAGGTGCCATTTGTAACAAATGGCAGAAGGCGCTAGGGAACCAGGCGCAGCCCGGAACAGTGGCAGAAACTAACCATGATTTATTGTTACTAATATAAAGCTTGCCAGTTTACGGTCAATTTAATGGAATGTCTTTGTGTTAGCCAAAGGGAGGTATTAACCCACGTAGGGTGGGATAGCGTAACCGGGAGGTGGGCTGATTGGGAGGTACCTAATTGTGTATTTGGGATATAAGATTGGATGTCACGGGGGAGACGGGGCTCATTCTTTGCGATTGAATCCTGTTTGAGCATCTGTTGTGATATCACAATAAAGTTTGCCTTTCCTGAAGAGACTCGTGTTCAGACAATCCTTGCTCGTGTCCGGTCCGGCCTCGTCCCGAGTGAACCCGTCTGATTCCGCTAACATTTCTGGGGGCTCTGTTGCCGGGATACGCGGGCCCTTACCGGCATGGCAACGACTGCTGAACACTGTAGCGGTTGACTGCAGGTGCGAGTGATCCCGCTGGGTGGGCGTCCGTTGAAGGTGAGCTGACATCTGCAGGCGCCAAGCAGGATTTCCTGTTCATTGGACCTCATCTTGCCTCAAACGGACCCCAGCCCGGGAACACTGGGACACCCCTGAGTCCGAGGAAACAGCGAACAGCGCGGCGATAGGTAAAGTGTTTTCTATGTTTGTACGTCTAATGGAAATGGAAATACTGGTACCAGTATAAAAGGAAACGGCTGGCCGTAGCCTGATAAGGGGACCCGCGGCCACGGTCCCGTTGACATACCGAACCTGCCGCCAAAAGCACGGGAGCCAGAAAGTGGCTAGCGCGTGTCTGGACCCGGGGGATCGGATGTTGACCAAAGGGTAGTTCTGTAAGAGAGGGAGAAGGTAGCCACGTGGAGCTGCATAGTCATAGTTAGTGTTTGTAAAAAAGGTTCGCCACGTGGATTGAAGGAAAGGAGGAGGGATTTCTGTGACTGGGCTTATAGCCCTGAGTCAGTGCTAGTGTGTACGCCGTGTAGTGAAGAGGGCTTATTGAAGCCAGTGGTAGCTGCAGAGGTAGTGGTGCCGGGTGGGTAGATTATCCATTGGAAAATTGGAATTGCAGACAGGAGTATAGTTATAGAACGGGGTGCACATAGTCACAAGCAGGCAAGAGTTAGAGTTCAATTAACGGGGTATAGCTAGCCAAAAGGAGGGACGGCGTGCCCTCGGCTAGTGGAAAGAGTTGAATTGTTTATGTTTTGTTGTGTGCTGAAAGTATCTGGTACAGTACGTGCTGTGAGTGATTTGAGTGCTGTGAGTGAACGAGCGCCTACTCGCCCTGCGAGGAAGCAAACTTGAAAGTTGACTCCCAATGTACATTTCAGGCTCAGGCGACTGCAGTCCGGCTACTGATGGAGGAAGCGGTTCAGACACACATGAAATGTTGGCTGAAGTACCAGACAGTAAATTCTAAGTGTTCTTGCTAAAAAGTAATATTTGTACCGTAAAAAGGTTACTGTTTTTAAAAGTAACAATGGGTAACGGGTCATCTAAGCCCAAACAGGTAAAGAAGGGTGAGACGCCCCTAGGGTATATGGTGCAAAATATTGCAAAATATACAACATGTGATTATGGTGTAGAATTAACTAAGGGGAAATTAACAGGAATGTGTACAATGGTGTGGCCATTGCTAGTTCCAGACTGGCCAGAGCAGGGGTCAATGGACCCGGTGCTAATACAGAAAGTGCATTCCCAAGTAACCAGGAAATGCGGACATCCTGAGCAGTATCTATATATAGATATATGGAAGTACTGTGTAAAAGATAAAATTTATTTTATAATGATGGCGGGACGTAACAAGAAGCAGGTACCCCCCCCCCAATAAAGAAAATAATAAAAAGAAAAGACCGGTGTTGGTAGAACAACCGGAGGAGATTGATTCCCTGCCCCCGCCCTATCCATCATATTATGGGGCAGCTAGAGAAGTTTTGTGTGTCACGGTTGCGAAGGCGGGCGGCTGCTACTGCCCCGCCGGCTTCCTCCGCTCCAGCGGGCGGAATTGCAGAAGAAAATGAGGGGGCAGTGGGTGGAGGAGACAGAGAGGTCCCACCAGGAAAGATTGAAAGGCCCGATGGGAGCATATACAAATTGGTAGACCGAGATGATAGTGTTGAGGATGGTGAGAGTGAAGGTGTAAAGCAAGGTGCTACCACTCGCGCAGCGAACAGTATCTATAAACCCCGAGATCTATATCGGCACGACCCCGGCGGGAGCAAACTGCAGATGCCCCTGCGGGAGGTGCCGGGTCCCTTACTAGAAAACGGAGCGTCTGGGCCAGAGGGGAGTGAGATGATCGGTGGATCAGATGGTGGTCTAGAAGGTTTTGAAAAAAAAAAAAAAAGGATGATTGCGGTGCTGTATGGCTTGTGTGTGTGATTCGGACTGATTGTTCGGATGTGGTGTCTGTGCTGTATTGAGTGGTGTATGGTACAGTGTTTTTGTCTGATTGTGTTTATAATTGATCTATTAAACTGTTCAATTAAAAGTAAAGTGTGATAAGTAATTAATTTAGAGTGTGGAATGGCTGAGAGGTAGTGAGATTGGGCTTCGTACTTGTTTCCGTCCCCTGTTGTGGAAATTTTATTATGTGGACATTATAGTCTAGGATGTGTGTGTTTTTAGAAGTTGTCATCTGTCTCCCTGTGTTGGATTTGAATGTGGTTTTAAAACCAAGCCACACCTCAGGGGGCCAGTCTGACATTCTAGTCCACACCTCTGTCCTTTTGATACGTAAATGTATTTACTGGACAAACTTGTTTTTCTGTTATACAGCCAGCCACTGGGCGTTGTTCTATTTGTGTAATAAACAAATGACCAGAAGCCAGGAGCTGACTTGGGACTGAGCACACTTTGGACTTGGCTCTTGGCTGAGGTGGTCAGATGAACTCCAGGTAGAAACAACGTGATGGTGTCTGTGTCTCTTTACTGCGCGGGTTCAGGTATGTATATCATGGATGGCAGAGCTGCTTGTAAGTACAGCGGATCAAACTACATAAGGGAATTGATAGTAGATTAATTTCCAAAACACCCCCCCCCTCCTTTCTGACAAACTGTTTGTGTGCAGAGGGGAGGGAGTCAGTTTTTTTTTGCTCTCTGATAGCTAGAGAAAGTAACCCTTTGTGTGTGTCTGTGCAGCGAATTCAAAGTAAAGAGAAATAAACAAGAAAAATTACTATGTTTAGCTAATTTTTAATATATGCTACAATAAAATGTATGAAGTCTGTTGAGTGCAAGATATATGTTTATATTTTGTGTTGATATTATTCCAAAAACTAAGGGAATTGATAGATTAATTTCCAAAACATATGGCGAGTCAGCTAAACAAGGAACCAACAGATTTTTCCTCTGCGCAGAAGAAAAAAGGAGAGAGAGTAAGTAAATGTAAATTGTAAATTTTGTATCCTGCGTTGAGGAAATTTCTGCTTGATAAAAGAACGATTTTGCTCGTTTTGTGTAAGAACGAGAAGTAATTTTCTGTTTTGTAGTTTTTGGTGGATCTGAGCTGATTGTACAGAGACTGTATGGTGAGATTGTGACGTGTGTGCTGACCAGTACAGGATATCGTTTTTGTTGTAACTTCTATTTGTGTAACTTTTATGTTTGTAAGAGGTGATTTTGGTTTGTAGAGGCAGAATTTTGTTTTAATGTTTGTACAGGAGAAACGGCATTTAGAGGATTTTTTATACTGTTAGCCTTTAAATCAGAGGAGGTTTTTACTCTGGTTTCGGGGGTGGGGCACAGGGAATGGAGAAACTGTTTTGTTTAATTTGGTTTCTCTATTGCTGGATTTTGGAGACACCATCTTGGTCTTCCTTTGTGTGAAAAAACCCATGCTGCTTGGCAGCCATCTTTGATTTCCTTTGTGTGAAAAACCCATGCTGCTTGGCAGCCATCTTACCTTTGTAAGCCATCTTGGTTAGTTTGGTGCTGCAAGGTTTTTTTAACAAGGAATTCAGTTTTAGATGGAGCTGATTCACTTTTAGTTTTGGTGTCTATGGAAAGCGATTAGTTTGTTTTTGCCTCAAATGTTAGTTTTTGTCCTGAAGTAATTTTTGTCTCTTTTGTAACTTTTCTATGTACGGCTTGATTTTGTTTTGAGTGTTCGGTTATGTTATAGCCCAGTGACCAGCCTGATAGGGGAATCATTGTGTGATGGTTAATGATTCTGTTTAACGTTTGTATATCTGTGGCTGTTACACTGAATTGTAGAATTGTTTGGTAATAGTTAATACGGGTACCACAGTGTAGAAGGGTGGTGCTTTGTAGTTCTGTGCCAAAAGTATTGGGACAACTCATAGAGATTGATAGCAGTGTCTTTTTCGTAGTAAGCATTGTAGTGTTTGTATTCCTGTACAATGGAAAGCATTTTTAAGGAAGTAGCTAAGGTACAACACACGGCGGCCATTGTTCAAGCTATGCAGGGATCTATTGACCCTTGGTGGGAGGCCAAGAATTGTGTAGCAAACCTGATAGGTAACGGAAAGTTCCGCAAACGGAAAGGAAAGTATGCTCTGATTTTTGCTGCTGGTTGGATAGCTGATAAATTTCAGGAGTCTTGTAGGCTGAAGCTGAGTTTGGAAGGAGAGATGGAAGATTTAAAAGTAGAAATGGATAAATTGAGAGCTCTTGTTGTCCAGCAGGCAGCTGAAGCCAGCACAGATTATGAATGTACTGTGAGGTCTAATACTGAGCTGTGCAAGGAGAATGAATGTTTGTCTGAAAGCTCGACGCATGCACAGGAGGCTGTAAGGGAATTGTCTGGTCCCTGCAGCAGGACAGAAGCTGAACATTGTGCTGTAAGTATGGAGAAGTCTGAGGACTTTGGGTCAGATACTGAAACCGACTCAGGGATGGAGATGGACAATTTGTCTGACCCTGGAGTTGGGAATGTTGGTGCAATGGCGGAGGATACTTCAGGTGAGTCTGTGGTAAAAGTAATCCATTCAGATAGTGGTGTGGGATATAGTCATGCTAGGATGGCTAGTGTTGGGCAGCAAGGCCGATCACCATGTGCCCAGAGTAGGTTTTGTGCAGGGAGACAAGCTATTCATTGCTTTGCGTGCGGGGGATGTTCACATATTGCCAGGTATTGTGTGGTAACTAATGGCAACAGACACAGAGATTCTAAGTATCCCAGAACCACAGCTAGAAGTAAAGCGGTTTATTCAGCAAGGTGGGGTAATGGTCCCAGACATGGATCTTTGCAAAGGCATAGAAGCCAGGGACAGCCAAGGTCATGGATCCAGGAAAAAGATTTAAAATCCCAATATGAACGGCTGAAATGTGAAAATGTGAAGCTTAGAGAGGAAAGAGATCACCTCTGGGAATTCAGCAGCGTTCCTAATTTTGGGTTCCAGAAAAGGGGAAATGAAGAAATGTTATTGAGGTCTTTCTAAACTATTTTACGGTTTGTACTTTTGCAGGAAAAAAAAGGAAAAAAATGGAACTTTTAAAACTTAATTCAAATTGACTTTTTCCTTTTGCTGGAAACCTGTTTGGGGACCATATTGTAATGTTAAATCCTGTTTCTATGGTAATATAAAGGTGGCGGGGAATAGACTGTTTCAGGCATTGATGTGTTAATTCAGTCCTATACAATTGTTTGTTCTAAGGGTTTTTTTGTTTTGTTCTTGGTGTTTGCATTGAGTTTTGGTTTTAAGTTAAAAGTTACTTTTTACTGAATCTCAATGTATATAGCAAGACGTCCTGTAACTGAAGTTTTTATAGAGAATGTACTTCAGTTGTGTTTTTTTTATGTTATTGTTTTGAGTTTTAGAACTTTGCTGCGTTTTGCATAGTATCGCATTACGGTTGGTTTTGCGGTAGAAAAAGAAAGGATTTGGTTTTAAAACTTTCTTTTTATATTTACTACGTCAAAGCGGATTGTGAAAGCGAGAATAACACGCTTTTTTTGGTTTAGAGTTGCTTTGCGCAGCAAGTAGGTCATTTCGGTTTTAAGTTCAGACTGTTAGGTTTTTTTGAGAAGTTTTTCATTTGGTGACAGTGATTCATGTACTGTACTGAGACATCGTACAACTAGGAAATAGACAGCAGAAGGCTATCCCCATTTAACAAATGTATACTGAGAGAAGCCACATTTTTCTGTAGAGAAAGAGGATAGTCATTGTGCTGTGCGGTTTAGTCTGGCGACGCAGTGTACGGGCGTACAGCATATACGTTTGTGTATGCATACACTGTGAGGGGTAGAGACATAATTCAAGGGGGGTAATCTGTGGTTGTTGACTAATCGTTTGGGGCATAGTTCTGTACCAAACCTGTTGGGACAACAAGCCATAGAGTTACACGTTGCCTCGGTTAGGGTCTCTAGTTGGGAGACTATAGTGGATATAGTCTGACAATCCACCGTAAAAGAAACGACACCAGACGGTGCTCTCCTAAATTGGTGCAGGGTTTCCCTGGACGCAGGGGTAAGACGATAAGCCGATTCGAATCGCCATGGGCAATGTGCCGTCCATGCAAGGGAAGGAAAGCGAGGCTTCCCACAGTCAGACGGCTGCGCAGCACACGAAAATCCTAGGTTTGGGGCGAAGGCCATGAAACCCCATTTAAAGAATGGCATAGATGGTCCAAGGGTACCGCTTGGGGTATCCCTCTGGAGGGGACATTTGACGCCTGGAGATGGGAGAAATTCATAACGGAGTTTAAACCCAGACTCTGGACAACAAAGACCTTAGGTGTAGCTCAGATGTAGCTTCAGAAGTCTTTTAAGGTAAACTGACAGGGTATACAGAAGGCGTTTTCAATCCGGAAGAACCGCATTATGTACACCTGGCCAGAGGGGATAGCCGTGATTGGTAATCCAATGATAGAAGCGGAAGAGGCTCTTACTGGGCTAACTCTGCTAAGGCAGGCTGGATCCACTAACACTGGATCTGTTGTAGTTTCCTCTGATGTTTCTGTTGTCACCAATGTAACTAACTCTGCTCTCTCCAGTTTTTTTGTGTTTTTACATTCCAAGGTTAACACCTAACATGGACACGTCTTCATCAAGGGTCGGTGACTAGTCCCTCGGAATACAGTTGCAAGCTGAAGATCGTGTTAGATTAGTGGGCCCCAATCGATCCAGGGGTAGTATGTGGATGACTTGGTACTTTGATGTCCCACACGGGAGGTTTGTTATCGGCATACTGTATAATTTCTTAACCATCTGGTGCCCACAGGTAATAAGGCTAACAAGGAGAAAGTACAGTTTTGCAAGGAAAAGGTTATCTTTTTAGGACATTGTATCTCTCAGGGTACCCGACATTAATCACCCAGAGAGTAAAGACCTTAAGTGGCTCTAACACCCACTAAACTGACTCTAAGACGATGCACCATTTTTGAACACAGCGTCTCTTCTTCCTGTTATGAAGGAGGAAGAGAAGGGGGGAGATAATGGTGTTAAAAAAAGTAAATTTTCCAACTTTTACTAACCATTCTAACCTCTCAACCTCTCAATTTTCCAACCTAGTAGGGAAACACTTTGAGGACCATCATGATTGCTTTTCCTTGATGAGCTCCAAAAAAGTCCACCAGGTCAGGGAGTCTCTCCCAGATCCAAACTCAATAACCAGTGTTCATTCTAGTCAACCAGGTGATTGGATCATGCTAAAGAAACATCCGAGGACGGGATTAGAGGCGAGATATCGTGGGCCATTCCAGGTGCTGCAGACGATGCCAACCTCCATGAAGTTCGAGGGACGAGACAACTGGATCCACGCCGGTCACTGCAAGAAGTGTCTCAACTACGTCAAAGAGTGAAGAGTATCATTTTCTTTATTTGTTTAGTTTAGTTTTTAGCGAGGGAAATGTACCGAAGACTAGCAAGGGCCACAAGGAGACATTTGTAACAGTAACTCTGGCTCCTGTCGTTCGCTTGTTTAAATTCTTGTGCGGTGTTGTAGTGAGGGAGATCACCAAGAAACAACGACAGTAGAGCGTCCAAAGGGGGGGATTTACAAGGGTCAGGTCCACACTGATGGGAGCAGGGCAGAAGCGGAGCTATAGCTAGTGAGGGTTGGAATATTTTTTAAAGCTTTGGGAAGCTTCAGAGGATTTCTTGTTTTCCATTGGATCCTGGCTAAAGGTAATGGGAGTATAAATACTTATGGTGTTTCTGTCTCTATTCCTTCTATATGCCGGAGTGAGATGTTCCTGATGTCAGACCGACCGAGTTAGCAGAGCCTGAACAGATGAGATGCCCAGAGGACCAACCCATGGACCGGATACAGAGGATTTCAGAACGACCGAGTTAGCAGAGCCTGAACAGATGAGATGCCCAGAGGACCAACCCATGGACCGGATACAGAGGATTTCAGACCGTCCAACGATCGACGCAACCCACCACCTCATGTCCTCCCTCTGAGTCACCTCCCCTAAAGGAGATTCTACGTGTCAAGTTCTACGTGTCAAGATTTGTTAAGATTTGCCAAAAAAATCGGCGTGTCAAGATCTGGTTTTAAATTTACTATCCACGTGTCAAGATTTGTTTTTGCTTTATGATCCACGTGTCAAGATTTGTTTTAACACTTGCTTTAAGATTCGGCGTGTCAAGATGGACTGTCTGTTGTTTTCTATCATCTGTTTGGGTTTTTTACATTCAGAACTTTACAAGAGGAACTGTTTCTTTCCAAGGAAGATCGAGATTCATCGAGGGACACTGGGGAGCAAATGACAAAGAGGAGGGACTGTTGTGGAAATTTTATTATGTAGACATTATAGTCTAGGATGTGTGTGTTTTTATAAGTTGTCATCTGTCTCTTGTGTTGGATTTGAATGTGGTTTTAAAACCAAGCCACACCTCAGGGGGCCGGTCCGACATTCTAGTCCACACCTCTGTCCTTTTGATATGTAAATGTATTTACTGGACAAACTTGTTTTTCTGTTATACAGCCAGCCACTGGGCGTTGTTCTATTTGTGTAATAAACAAACGACCAGAAGCCAGGAGCTGACTTGGGACTGAGCACACTTTGGACTTGGCTCTTGGCTGAGGTGGTCAGATGAACTCCAGGTAGAATCAACGTGATGGTGTCTGTGTCTCTTTACTGCGCGGGTTCAGGTATGTATATCATGGATGGCAGAGCTGCTTGTAAGTACAGCGGATCAAACTACATAAAGGAATTGATAGTAGATTAATTTCCAAAACACCCCCCCCCCTCCTTTCTGACAAACTGTTTGTGTGCAGAGGGGAGGGAGTCAGTTTTTTTTTGCTCTCTGATAGCTAGAGAAAGTAACCCTTTGTGTGTGTCTGTGCAGCGAATTCAAAGTAAAGAGAAATAAACAAGAAAAATTACTATGTTTAGCTAATTTTTAATATATGCTACAATAAAATGTATGAAGTCTGTTGAGTGCAAGATATATGTTTATATTTTGTGTTGATATTATTCCAAAAACTCTAGTTTTGTTCACAGAGCTAGAATTAAATAAAAAAAGGAAGTCCTGATTTTCATATTGTTACAGATAACAACAATAAGTATATAATAATATACAATATTGTCTACCAAAATATAATACAATTTATTAACAAATTAAATGGAAATATATGAAACGGTTAGAAAATTAATATTAAAAGAGCAGTTTGAGAAATAATTAATGTAGTTTTATACTGTTTTTATGTTCTATATAGTTAAAATATAGCAAAATTATGATTAATAATTCAATTAAAAATATATTTCTATTTGATTTCTGATGAGATAGTTATAAGAGTATTTTAGATAATTACTGATGAGATGTTTGTAGTGGTCTTATAATAATGGAGTGGTTTATTTATTTATTTATTTTTTTCCGATGTGGTATTAAGAGTCCCTTTTGGCTACGGGAGAGAGACCTCTGTGAATATTGTTTCTACAATGTGTATATGTATATGCCCGAATGTCCCATCCAGTTCCTGGGGCGGGATATTTTTTGCAAATTGCAAGCCCAAATTATGTTTTTTTTTCCCGGGGGTCACGCTAGATTAGACCTGTCTGAGAGTGGCAGCTCTGCACGGCAGTACAGCCAGCCAGCCAGTACATCCAACCCGCAAAAAAATTGCAGTAATTATGCCAAGAGAAGAAGAATGGCGCTCGGGACCAACCCCGCCATCAGCCCCGGACCCGCACACACTACTCCTTGGAATTCCTGAGGTATGGGCGGAGGAAAACCCGCCCGGGCTAGCTGTAAATATTTCCCGAGTGTACGATGATTTACGATCTGGTGCAATGCCTGTGGCTTTAAGACACTATCAGATCCCACAAGAAGCCAAGCAGAATATCCAGACATATTTGCAGAGATTTAAAGACCACGGCATATTGAAATTCTGCGTGTCACCGTGGAACACACCATTGTTCCAGCAAGACAACCTCTTTTTATTTTTCAGTGGGAGGTATCTACAATGGATGCGCGCTCAGCCAGGACCTCTTGTCCTTCAACACTCAGCCACACAAAGTTATTCTACTATTAATTACTGGCTTCTCCCATAGAAAAAGACCGTTTCTCTGCCACAAAAGCCCTGCTACATCTCCTGTGCCATGCAGGTTACAGAGTGTCCAAAAAGTAAGCACAAATATGTAAACAGATGTGAAATATCTAGGTTTTCAATTAACAGGTACCAAGCGTGCACTGGGGGCAGAGAAAGAAAAGAAGCCGTATGCCGAATACCCCAACCAAAGACAAGTTGACATTTGGCCAAGTTCTTCATGTCCAGGTGCCCCATGCTGTCAAAGCCCTGCTGGACGTCAAAGGAAGCTACTGGTTCAGCAACAGCCGGATGGCGAAGTACCAAGCTATGATGTGTGAGAATCCACAGGTTCATTTGGACCTCATCGCTACCTTGAACCCTGCTACTTTACTGCCTGACTGTGAAGAGGATCCAGATCATGAATGCCTCCAAGTCATGGAAGAAGTGTTCAGTAGCAGGCCAGATTTGAAAGATGTACCCCTAGACAAATATGATCTACAGTTGTTCACTGATGGTAGCAGCTACATGGATGATAGGAAGAAAGTCTCCGGCTATGCAGTAGTCTCAGCAGAAGAGATTATCGAAGCAAATCCATTACCAGGCCACACATCTGTATAATTTGCTGCAATAACGGCCCTGACCAGAGCTCTAGAAATCTCCGAAGGCAAAAGGGTGAACATCTACACTGATTCCAAGTACGCTTTCATGACTGTCCATGCACATGCCTATTTATTTCCTCAGGACAACAAATCAAGTATGCAGCTGAAATCACAGCCCTCCTGGAAGCTGTATGGAAACCAAGTGCTGTCAGTATCATGCACTGTCGTGGCCACCAGAAAGGTCATGATGAAATCCCAAGAAGCAACAGGCGCAGACCAGGCCGCAAAAGCGGCTGCAACACCATTGCTAACAACTGATCAAGCCAAAGTCCTGCTCTGCAAGCAAGAGGACCAACCTGCCATGCCAAACTACGAATTTTATATGAATTGGAGAAAATTTGAATCTGGAGGCGAGTTCATTGAACTTATACTGCACAAATGGCAAGACAAGTATGTACTGCTAGAACTAAATTATGATTATATCCAATGGCTTTTTCTAATCTGGTCCCAAGGCCGAAATCTTTACTCCACTCCTCTGAACCCGCAAGAGACACGTTTTATGATTAACACCTCAGAAGTTCAGCAAAGACTCCGCAGAGTATACAAAATGATGCTGAAATTCTTCGGTGTAAAATTAATGGGGGAGTGTGGAGAAGATACACAAGAAAGAAACCGAAGTTGAACGAGCAGAAAATTCGAGAGAATGAACTGCAAAGACTTTGATGTCCAAACTGTGCCAAGAGATGCCATTAGGATGGTTGGATGTGCTGCCGATAGTCTTATTACACATTAGGTGCAGGCCAACCCATCAATTGAAGCTAAGTCCGTACGAACTTATGTTTGGACGGCCTACCCCTCTGATTAATGGACTAAGGGGGGACCTTCGGGCATTGGGGAAAACTAAACTAAATGATCAGGTTGTACTGTTAGGTAAATCAATGACAGAAATTGCCGGAAATGTTTTTTTGGTTTTTAAAATTCCGGTGGGGAGAGATTGGGTTTATGTGACTGTGAAAAGAATTGCTCAAGGGATTTTGATATTTGGGGCAATTGTGGTACTGATTTTGTATTTTGCAAATTTGATTTATGGACTGTCACGTGGAGTATGTCCCAAGTGCACAAGCACCACCAAAATCTGGAATGGTACGCACCCGGTGATGGAGAACCGTACCATGTGGAGACAAAAGCGAGAAGCGCTATCTGGAACCCAGCTGAAAGGACATTTACTTGTGCAATTTAAATATGACTATGCTAAAAAGTCTGGACAGACCACATGTTGGGTGTGTAGTAGACTGCACCCAGAGACAATTCATATACCATTCGTCTCTGTCCCAATGAATTTGAGTATGTTTGTATCAGAAAATGTTACAGTACAGGCAGTTGATAGGTCAAGGGAGAAACCAGAAGTATTCAGTCCTGGGTACCCCATAACAGGACCAGTGTATCCACCAGAATGGTGTTTTCAATTAGGCCCAGATAAGGAGATAAATAACGGGGATGAGTTATGTTATTCAAAAAAGTTCAACTGGACATCATACATTTATATATTTAATACAAAGGAACAGTCAAATTTTCTATACATACGATGTAGAAAGCTCACAAGCGAGTAAGAGGAGGTGATTGCGAATGTGACGAATGGGAGGCAGAGTGTACTGGATATGATGAGACGGTTGAGACAGTTTGCGATAGCAATAACAAAAGGGAACACTATATTTGTCACTATTTATAGTGAAAGGAGAGTACCAGGTGTGCTGTGAAAGAGTGTGTTACATATGGGTACCACCTACAGTAACGGGAATGTTATTTGGCTGAATTGATCCCAATCCAGAGGGTAAGGGGAGAAGACACTAATTCAGACACAACACTTCACCCTAGGTATCCACTGGTGTTTGAGAGACAGAAGAGAGAGTTGTTTCAGAGAGCGGATTGAATATGGGCATGGCTTCCAGCATGGACTGGATGAGGAAAAGAGTTGATGGCAAGAATGAACAGTTATGCCAGTTTGATGGATGAGATTTTGAATAAGACTAGTTGGGATATTCAGGTGCTGAATCTGGAAGTACGGGAGATACGAAAGGTACAAATGATATATGATATGGCACTGGAACAGATCAGTGCAGCCCTGAATGGATTGTGTGAGATGACAATGTATTATGAATGTTGCCGCTATGCAAGAAAGCACTGACACCCACACAGACACAAGATATACCACTGATGATCCCACAAGATATGTTCCCAACAAAAATAGGCCCCCCCCAAGTATGAGGAACTCGAGAATAAAACTAGTGAGGTGTAATGGCTGCAAGTCTCAGGAGAAGAGCCTGAGGCTTGAGCCAAGGGGGGAATGTAGTGGCAATAGGCAGGAAGATGGCCGCTATTATAAGCCAGGCGACCATCTTGTTCAGAATATTGGTTCACTTGTATATAACTAGGCAGGTTTTTAGCTGAAATTAGAATGAAGCATACGTAGAAATTTAGGAATGTGCTGAGATTAGCAGAAAAACAATCAAAGCGCTGAGAAAGATCTCTGCTGTTCCCGGCACCGAAGAAAGATACTCCAAGGTCGTCGGGGCCCGCAGAAATACAAAGGAGTATAGAGATCAGCACAGCCCGGAACAGTGGCAGAAACTAACCATTATTTATTGTTACTAATATAAAGCTTGCCAATTTACGGCCAATTTAATGGAATGTCTTTGTGTTAGCCAAAGGGAGGTATTAACCCACGTAGGGTGGGATAGCGTAACCGGGAGGTGGGCTGATTGGGAGGTACCTAATTGTGTATTTGGGATATAAGATTGGATGTCACGGGGGAGACGGGGCTCATTCTTTGCGATTGAATCCTGTTTGAGCATCTGTTGTGATATCACAATAGAGTTTGCCTTTCCTGAAGAGACTCGTGTTCAGACAATCCTTGCTCGTGTCCGGTCCGGCCTCGTCCCGAGTGAACCCGTCTGATTCCGCTAACACTTTCACACTCACGCACGCACGCACTCTTTCACATGCGCACTCGCACACCCTCTTTCACACGCGCACCCTCTTGCTCACACACACGCACACCCTCTTTCACACACTCACACATACGCACACCCTCTTTCACACACACACGCACACCCTCTTTCACACGCGCACTCTTGCACACACGCACTCTCACACGTACGCACACCCTCTTTCACACGCGCACTCACATGCACACCCTCTTTCACACGCACACGCTCACTCGCACGCACACCCACTTTCACACGTGCACTCTCACACGCACACCCTCTTTCACACGCACACCCTCACACGCACACCCTCTTTCACACGCACACTCTCACTCGCACACACACCCTCTTTCACATGCGCACGCTCACACGAACACCCTCTGTCACACGCACACTCACACACTCACTCTCACACGCATGCACACCCTCTTGCACACTCTTACACGGATGCGCACCCTCTTTTACACACGCACTCTCACACGCATGTCACGGAATGGACCTGAGCGCTCCTTCCAGCGAGCCGCGTGACTAAAAACTCTGACAGTTTTAAAGATCATTTTTTCCTTTTATATTTCGGTTGTGCGTTTAAGTGTATGGACATTTTATTTTATGTCTAGATGTGGTTTTACTGGTGTGGTTTTTATTAGAGTGTAATGTATTAACATGTATCCTGTATTGCATGAGGGCATTCAAGTCTGGACATGTCTGAGGGCATTCAAGTCTGGACATGTCTGAGGGCATTCAAGTCTGGACATGTCTGAGGGCATTCAAGTCTGGACATGTCTTTGTGTTGTGTGTATAAAAGGATCTGCCCAAACCTTGTAATAAATCAGTTTTCTGTTTTGAAGTCATACAGCTTCGTCTGGTGAGTTCTTCCAGGGAATATCATATTGCACCTAGAAGGCACTCAGCGGCCTTCCACATCACATCTATCCCAGGAAAAGGAGCCTCAAGTCAGCCCACCAGCCACCTCCACACCAGCAAGAGGTCGGTAGATCAGGCTGCTCGAGACGCCGAGTGCCGAGCCACTCGGTAGTCGGGCCGGACGCCATCAAGGGGGTCAGATAGGAGTAGGACCGCAGGCGGACACTCCATCCCGTCACACTGGTGGCAGCGGTGGGATAGCTCTCTGAACCCCCAGAAAACACACAGCATGGCACACTACGCAACTTGCAAAAGAAGCACCCTTCAAGACCTGCTAGAGTGCCGTGGAGGAATCGCCGGCACCAAAACCAAGAAAGCCCTGGTCAAGGAGCTTACAAGGATGGACCAGCGAATGAGGGGAACCCCAACCCCGACTCCAGCCACTGAAGATCCCCTCCGAAAGAAAGCTCGAGCAATATAAGAGATACGCGGCACCACCCCCTCCGAAGCCGCAGTTGTACAACTCATGACGGTCCTCCAAGAAGGTAAGGAGCGCCAACACCAGCAGCGGTTGGCCGAGCTCCAAGCGACATGGACAGAATACCCCGCCCCTGAAACCTACCCCGTAGAGCCCTGGGTTGAGGTTGACAGCCCGCCTGGAGCTTCGTCCAGGGACTATACATCCCCCCAGCGATCCTTTTATGGGGACTTACAGCTTGTCTGGAGCTTCATGGGAGGAACCTGCACTCCCCAGCGATACTTGGGAGGAGATTTACAGCTTGCCTGGAATTTCCGTCAAGGAAGCTACACCCCCCAGTGACTGGCTCGATGATGATATCTGCACCATTAACAAGGCGAAAGCAGAGTTCCAGAGAAGACTGCAGGAGAGCAGCGATCTCTATCCAGGATCTGCAACAGACCGCCTGGAGTTCGAACGGCGGGATGAGATCCGCCGAGGCCTCTGGTATGAGGCCCTGGTACATGAACAGTACCACCAAGGTACCGAGATTCCCTCTGAATCGGCCATCTACCAGGCGCAGGATAGGGCCCGAGAGGCCTTCCTGGAAGGACGACCCTCAGAGGGGTGGGAGGCAGAGCTCCACCACTTGGTGCAACGAGAGATTGCACTGGATGCCAGCTACCGGGCCTTCCAGTGGCTGATGGTCCCACTGATGCCCATCAGAACCCACGCCATGCCCACCGTAGGCCTCGACTATGGCGGCACAGGGCCACTGTATGAGAGGATGGCCAACGACCCTGAGTTTGGAGACGATACGGAGTGGTGTCTGGATCAGATCATGGATCTTCGGATGGAGGGCCCAGCCGACTGGGACGACGTGGACCTCGATGAACTGGAGCTCCTGGCCTGACAGGAATGTGAGCTTGAGAAGGCCTACCCTACAAGCAACTGTTTAACGGAGCCCCACAGTTAGGCTCGAGTCCCATGGCCTGGGACTGGTCGGCGGAGGAATTGGAGCCTGAGATAGGGTTCCCTGTCGCGTACCCAGCAGAAGCGCTGGCAACGGGGCAGAGCGCCGCTGGCCTCTGCCCGCCTCCCCCATTCTGCCACGAAGAGCAGACAGATGTTCCCCCCGGGCTTGTCTTTCCCCAGCCCTTGATTTCCCCGGAGATGGAGGACCCCATGCTCCCCCGAGAAGACCCGGCGCCAGTGGCAATTTCCCCAACGCAAATACTGGCAGCCGGACAGAGCTCAGAGGCCCTCTGCCCACCGTCCTTGATTATTTCCCCGGACCCACCCGAGGATCCCCTGGGCTTGTTTCCACACAGCCCCTGACCTCCTTCATTATGGAGGATGCCCTCCTCCCACAAGGAGACCCCTACCCAGCAGAAGAGCTGGCCACGGGACAGAGCGCCGCTGGCCTCTGCCCACTCTCCACAGACTGCCACGAGGAGCAGACAGATGTTCCCCCGGGCTGGTTTGCCCGCAACCTTTGATCTCCCTGGAGATGGAAGAAGCCATCCTGCGGCAAAGCGACCCCTACCCAGCAGAAGCGCTGGCAACGGGGCAGAGTGCCGCTGGCCTCTGCCCACCCGCCCCATCCTGCCCCGAGGAGGAGGAAGATGATTCCCCTGGGCTGCTTATCCCGCAGCCGCTGACCCCTTCTACCCCGCTGGATTTTGGTCTCGCACCCGCTTTCCCAGCAGAAGAGCTGGCCCCAGGGCAGAGCGCCGCTGGCCTCTGCCCACCCTCTACAGCCTGCCTCGAGGCGCAGATGGATGATCTACCCAGGCTGCTTTGCCCGCAGCCCTTGCTTGTTTCCCCATATCCCCCCGAGGATCCCCCTGGGCTTGTTTCCACACCCCCTGGGCCCCTTCATTATGGAAGATGCCCTCTGCCCACAAGGAGACCCCTACCCAGCAGAAGAGCTGGCCACGGGGCAGAGTGCCGCTGGCCTCTGACCACTCTCCTCCGCCTACCCCGAGGAGCCGATGGCTGATACCCCCGGGTTGATTTGCCCGCAGCACTTGGTTTCCCCGGAGAGGGAGGAAGCCATCCTCCCGCCCAGAGACCCTTCTCCAGCAGAAGCGCTGGCTACGGGGCAGAGCTGTTGTCAACTCTGCCCACTGTTCCAACCCTTTGGCCCGGAGGCCTCCTACAGCCACTACTTTTTCCAGCAGCTGACCAGAGCGCCCGGGACGCTTGCAAGTGGCCCGTGTTTTTCTGGGATGCGTGATACCCCCGGAGGTGGTACAGGCGGTACCCCTCCCCGATGACAGAACCCTTCCCCAGGAGGGGATACCTGCCACCAACTGCCCCAATGGGGCGCCCGGCGCTGGGGCCTGGAGCACCCCTCGGACAGCGGGTTAGTTTACGAGGACAAGTGGAGAAGCCTGGTGGCTCGCCTCCTACCCACAGACTATGGGCCACAGAGACTGCTCCGACTTCCCCGATTCGACCCGTTGGGGTCCAACCGTGTCCGTCGGACTTTATTGGGGGGGAGAAATGTCACGGAATGGACCTGAGCGCTCCTTCCAGTGAGCCGCGTGAGTAAAAACTCAGTTTTAAAGATCATTTTTTCCTTTTATATTTCGGTTGTGCGTTTAAGTGTATGGACATTTTATTTCATGTCTAGATGTGGTTTTACTGGTGTGGTTTTTATTAGAGTGTGATGTATTAACATGTATCCTGTATTGTATGAGGGCATTTAAGTCTGGACATGTCTGGGGGCATTCAAGTCTGGACATGTCTGGGGGCATTCAAGGCTGGACATGTCTGGGGGCATTCAAGGCTGGACATGTCTGGGGGCATTCAAGTCTGGACATGTCTGAGGGCATTCAAGTCTGGACATGTCTTTGTGTTGTGTGTATAAAAGGATCTGCCCAAACCTTTTAATAAATCAGTTTCTGTTTTGAAGTCATACAGTTTCGTCTGGTGAGTTCTTCCAGGGAATATCACATTGCACCTAGAAGGCACTCAGCGGCCTTCCACATCACGTCTATCCCAGGAAAAGGAGCCTCAAGTCAGCCCAGCAGCCACCTCCACACCAGCAAGAGGTCGGTAGATCAGGCTGCTCGAGACGCCGAGTGCCGTGTCACTCGGTAGTCGGGCCGGACGCCACCAAGGGGGTCAGATAGGAGCAGGACCGCAGGCGGACACTCCATCCCGTCACAACGCACACCCTCTTTCACACGCACACTCACACACTCACTCTCACACGCACGCACACCCTCTTTCACACACGCACCCTCTTGCTCACACGCACACACCCTCTTTCACATGCGCACCCTCTTGCTCACACACACGCACACCCTCTTTCACACGCACACCCTCACACGCACACCCTCTTTCACACGCACACTCTCACTCGCACGCACACCCTCTTTCACATGCGCACGCTCACACGCACACCCTCTTTCACACGCACACTCTCACTCGCACACCCTCTTTCACATGCGCACGCTCACATGCACACCCTCTTTCACACGCACACTCACTCGCACGCACACCCTCTTTCACACGCACACTCACACACTCACTCTCACACGCATGCACACCCTCTTGCACACTCTCAAACGCACGCACACACTCTCACACGCACTCTCTTGCACACGCACTCTCACTCACACGCACACTATTTCACACGCGCACCCTCTTGCTGACACGCACGCACACCCTCTTTCACACGCGCACCCTCTTTCACATGCGCACTCACACGCACGCACACCCTCTTTCACACGCGCACTCTCACACGCACCCTCTTCCACACGCACACCCTCTTTCACACGCACACTCACACACACACACTCTCACACGCACGCGCACCCTCTTTCGCACTCTCACTCTGCAGCATGGTATATCGTGCTGGTATATACACTTTTCCATGCATGAGGTGCGTTTCTGCTCGGCCCTGCACAGGGCGCTATAAACTCTGCCGTCCCTGTCCTGATATCAAATATTTACATAAACCTGAAGTTTAATAGAAATCAGAAGCAGTTCTGTCAATTACAACGAAACCCAGAGCAGGGCTTCCCATCCCGGACCTCAAGTCCCCCCTGTCGTGGAAATTTTATTATGTGGACATTATATTCTAGGATGTGCGTGTTTTATAAGTTGTCATCTGTCTCCCTGTCTTGGATTTGAATGTGGTTTTAAATCCAAACCAGCGGCAAAACCGCCAGTATGAAAACCTTCTTTTGGGTTTAGAGGCATACCTGCTTTTAAGAAATTTAAGCCTTGTCTGGGCACTCGTACCATGCACAGACAATAACTGAAGGTCTCCGCAGATATGTCAATGACCCATAGGAACGAGTAGATTGAGCAGTATCTGAATGGGGTCCATACTGACAAGTGACGGGAGATGGTCGGACAAACATGGCTGACGGGGACCATGGAGATGACTCAGGGATGAGTCATCTCCAGGAGGCCGGTCGGTCATTCTAGTCGACTCCCCTGTCCTTTTGATATGTAAATGTAATTACTGGGCAACCTGGTTTTATGTTGTACAGCCAGGGGGCTACTGGGCGTTGTGCTATTTGTCTAATAAATTAAACTGACCAGGAGCCACAGGGGCACTTGGCCAGAGGATTTCCAGCTTGAAGCAGCGTGTTTGTCTGATTCCTCCTGGGATAGAGAAGTACTTCGTGCCTTATACAGAAAGAACTAAATATAGCGTGTATTTTTATAGTGACGGATTTGTTTGTACTGGGCGCACTTTAATACTGAAGTGTACCTTTTTAGTGCACCAGGACTTTATGCGCAAAGACCAAATTTTCCATAACAATTGGCGAGCCTCGTATTTGGAGCTGACGTGGATTCCAGAGCAGCTTGCCAAAGGAGGGAGATTGGATTCTTGGTTTTGGACAACCAGAAAAAGCCGGCGAAGTTGGTAAGACTTTCTTTTCAGTTCTATAAAATTTCTGTTGTCCTAGAGCCAGCATCTGGTCTCTCTGCAAGCTGTTGCGGTAATCCACGCCCAGCAAAAGAATCTCTCTTTTTGCTTTTTCACTCTTTGTGTATAAGGACAGGGGATTAATATCTGTACATAGAGGGATAGGGGTATTGGCTGGGGATAGAGTCTATATTTTGCAAATCCCTGGTCAATACAGCCAAGAGGGTCTTTGTACGGGGTTTATGTATGGAGTTTGCTGGATGTTTTAAAAGTGTGACTGGGTTATTTTCATAGTGCTGGTCACCGTGTGAAATAACTTTTAGTGTGTAAATGGTGGTGGATCTGAAGTTGATTGTGACGTGTGGGGTGATCATTACAGGGTATCGTTTTTGTTGTAACTTTTATGTTTGTAAGAGGTAGACATGTGCATTCGTTTTAGTACTAAAACGATTTAGTCCGAATTTTGGGATAATTTAGTTTTCGTATGACTCAAGAGATACGAAACTGCTCAGTACAAAAAATGAAAGAAACTAAAATAAAATGCACTACATTATAGTTTTAGTCCTTTCTGTAATATTACATTGATGAGTGAAGGAGACCAGCAATGAAGAGCGCAACATCGCAAAGCTACAGAAAAAGATTGTATGCATAATCCTTCCCGACCCCTACCAGAAAATCTGACAGTGATAGAGCTCCAGAATACTCACCTCGCAGCACAGACCGCCAGCACAGGAGAGGAAACCTTTACTTAACCCTTGCATGTCTATGAGGCAGACAAGATGATAAAAGCAGCTGGAGAAGGAAAACATTCAAATAAATCACACTGAAAGCTAATGACAGAGGAGGGCTGGATAGAAAAAACCCTTTCTAACAAGCAGTGCTGGGAGAAGAGAGGGACTTTATAAAACGTGTGTTATCTCCCCTCCCGCTCTGCATAATAGGGGCTTAGGTCTGATACATTTTATATTATCCAGGAGCACTATCCCCCTTTCCTCATCTATAATACACGTATTATATAAAGTCCCTCTCCTCTCCCAGTGCTGCTTGTTATAAAGTTTTTTTTTTACGTCTGATACATTTAGTATCAGGCTCTCACAGTTACTCTGTCATTATGAGCCTTCAGTGTGATTTATTTGAATGTTTTCCCTGGATTTAAAGTGCTTTATTTTATTATAAAAATAAATTTGCACCAGTCATCTCTTCTCTGAGCTTTCAGACAGATTTACGTTAATATTTTCCCTCTCCCCTGCTTTTATATTCATGTCTGTCTCCCCAACAGAGATACAAAGTTTAAGTAAAAGTTCCCTCTGCTGTGCTGGATAAGCATTGTATTCTGAAGTACTGCAACCTCCACATGCCAATGCAGTAGGATGTTCTATACAGAGAGGGGCATTAATTAATGCAGGGGGATGTTCTATAATTATACAGAGAGGGGCATTAATGCAGGAGGATGTTATATACATTATACAGAGAAAGGTAAAAATTGAGGAGGATGCTCTATACAGAGAGGGACATTAATTTAGGAGGATGTTCTATAAATTATACAGAGAGAGGTATTAATTAATGCAGGAGGATGTTATCTACATTATACAGAGAGGGGTATTAATTAAATGCAGGAGGATGTTCTATACATTATACAGAGAGGAGCCTTTTTCTTTTAGCCCTTTAAATAAGTAACTGACTGTAACAGCGCTCAGAGTTTCAGTAAAAAAAGGAAATAATATTGTTCTAACCTCTTATATATAAAAATATTATTTACTAGTTTTACTGAAACTCTGAGCGCTGTGATAAGCTGCAGTCAGTTACTGTAACAGCTTTACCTGACACATTGTGCTGAGAGTGAGCGATACTGTAACAAGCAGCGATATCAGCCCTCTGAGGAGCCACTACAATAGTAATTGTATCCACTGGTTTTCGGATGAATAAAATTAGTTTTCATACTAAAGAACTGAAAACGAATTTCTTTAGCAACTAAATAAATTGTATTTTAGGACTAATCCATTAGTTCAAAACGAAATTTTGTGCTGTGCACATGTCTAGTAAGAGGTGGTTTTGGTTTGTAAAGGCAGCATTTCCTTCGTTAACATTTGCACAGGAGAGACCGCAAGTGAAGGATTTTTATGCTGCTTGCTCCAATTTTCAGGGGTAGGGCACAGGGAATAGGAAGAAACTGTTTTGTTTAATTTGGGTTTTTATTGCTGGATTTTGGAGACACCATTTTGTCATCCTTTGTGTGACACCATGTGCTCACCCACCATCTTGTTGAAGCTCAACCCACCATCTTGTTGGAGCTCAACCCACCATCTTGTTGGAGCTCAACCCACCATCTTGTTGGAGCTCAACCCACCATCTTGTTGGAGCTCAGCCCACCATTTTGTTGGAGCTCAACCCACCATCTTGTTGGAGCTCAACCCACCATCTTGTTGGAGCTCAACCCACCATCGTGTTGGAGCTCAACCCACCATTTTGTTTGTAGTTAAATTTTTGTTTGTTCTCAGGTTTAACTATTTTTGTATTTTTATACAGGAAGCAGATTTCAGTAAAGCTGTTGCGGTTTTTATACTGAATTTTGAGTTTAAGTGAAATCTTTACTTTGTACTGAGCTTCGTTAGATAGTAAGACCAAGTTTAACTAAGAGTTTCTGCACCTTTAGTGGTGATTTTATTTTTTATTGGTATTACAGTAGAAAAGAAAGATTTGTTTTTTTTAAAAAAAGGAAAAAAAAATCTTTTTATATTTACTTTCCATAGGCAGATTGTGCAAGCGACAATAACACGCTTTTATGGGTTCATAGTTGCTTTGCGCAGCGAGTAGTTTATTTCAGTTTTGAAGTTCAGACGGTTTGTTAGCTTCATTTGGTGACAGTGATTCAGGAGTTGTAATGAGGCATCGTACAACTAGGAAATAGACAGCAGAAGGCTATCCCCATTTAACTTCTGTATTGAGAGAAGCCACATTGTTCTGTAGAGAAAGAGGATAGTCATTGTGCTGTGCGGTTTAGTCTGGCGACGCAGTGTACGGTCGTACAGCGTATACGCTTGTGTATGCATACATTGTGAGGGGTAGAGACATAATTCGGGAAGGGGGGTAATCTGTGGTTGTTGACTAATCGTTTGGGGCATAGTTCTGTACCCAACCTGTTGGGACAACAAGCCATAGAGTTACACGTCGCCTCGGTTAGGGTCTCTAGTTGGAGGACTATAGTGATTATAATCTGACAATCCACCGTGAAAGACGACATCAGGCGGTGCTCTCCTAAATTGGTGCAAGGGTTTCCCTGGATGCAGGGGTAAGACGATAAGCCGATTCGAATCGCCATGGGCAATGTCCCGTCCATGCAAGGGAAGGAAAGCGAGGCTTCCCACAGTCAGACGGCTGCGCAGCACATGAAATCTAGTTTTGGGGCGAAGGCCATGAAACCCCTTAAAGAATGGCATAGATGGTCCAAGGGTACCGCTTGGAGTATCCCTCTGGAGGGGATGTTTGACGCCTGGAGATGGGAGAAATTCATAACTGAGTTTAAACCCAGACTCTGGACGGCAAAGACTTTAGATGTAGCTCAGCTGTGGCTTCAGAAGTCCATTATGGTAAACCGGCAGGGTATACAGAAGGCGGTTTCAGTCCGGAAGAACTAATTAATTTCAAAATCCTTATCCTTACCTACAAAACCCTCACTAACTCAGCTCCCCACTACCTGTCCTCACTAATCACCAAATACACCCCAGCCCGCTCCCTAAGGTCAAACAGTGACCTGCGCCTAGCTTCTCCCCGCATCACCTCTTCCCATGATAGACTGCAGGATTTCTCACGCGCAGCCCCCACTCTCTGGAACGCTCTCCCTCGTACTGTCAGACTTTCCCCTAACTTCTCTTCCTTCAAACGCTCCCTTAAAACGTTCCTATTTAGGGAAGCCGACCCCCCAACTCACTGACGCAACCATCAATCACTCTCACCTTACAGTCCTCTCCTCCTGTTTCCAACCCCAACCCTCCCAGATTGTGAGTTCCTACGGGAATAGGGCCCTCATCTCCTCCTGTACTGTTTGTCAAATGTTGTTCAATATATTGTAACCCTGTCTATACTGTGCTTATTGTACAGCGCTGCGGAATATGCTGGCGCTTTATAAATAAAGAATAATAATAATAATAATTATGTACACCTGGCCAGAGGGGATAGCTGTGATTGGTGATCCAATGCTGGAAGCGGAAGAGGCTCTTTCTGGGCTAACTCTGCTAAGGCAGGCTGGATCCACCAACACTGGATCTGTTGTAGTTTCATCTGATGCTTCTGCCATCACCAATGTAACAACCTCTACTCTGCTCTCTCCAGCTACCATACCTCTCGCTCCCACAACTCCACCTAACCCTCTCTATCCGTCTCCCTCGGCCACATCTGGGGCGTTTCCTCCACCAATTACAGTTAATTACGAATCATTTCCAACTGGGGATCTGCAGATGCTATGTGAGTCTAAGGGAATTGGGACCAGACTAAAGAACCGTGGGGATTGCATAGCTGCGCTAAGAGCTTTTGATTCAGCCGTGCCTACCCTCTACCCTTCATTGGATGGCTTCCAGACGGGGATGGTCATGGGAAAGGTAGGACACAGCAGTCCAATGAAGCTACAGGCTCCAAGCTATACACCTGGTCCCACTTGTGTCTCTGAACCTGGTACTTATCCAGTCCGGGTGCAACAATACGAGGGTGCTCCCATTGCCAACGGTGAAAGGACGTTAGGGGAGAGGGTGGTATGGCATGTCCCTTTTGCTTCCTCGGAAATCAGGACCATCCTAGCCGAACTGCCTGACTATAGAACGAATCCACGAGGGTTCGCGAGAATGTTTTGTCAAAATCAATTTAGTTACGGCATGAGCGGAATGGACTGTGCCCAAGTTCTGAGGGCAAAAGTAGGAGAGGAACCAGCAGGGGTTATAATTTCCCGTTGCAACATTGTCACTCACGGACAGGCCACTTCTGGAGGTAAGCAATTCTGTGTTGCCCTGCTAGCCAAACTTCCAGAGATGTATGGTGCCTCCTCTACCACGGATGTGATGAAACTCTGTCAAAATCCTGGGGAGGAATGCGTTTGTTTCTGGCGTCGCCTGAAACAAGCGGCATTAGATGCAGATATGGAAGCTGGTCCTGATGTGCCAACCGACGGAGGTAAGTTAACCGCTATTCACCTCCTACTAAGAGCCAAATTCTTAGAAGGCATCCATACGAAAATTCGAGAACGGTTATTGTTAGCCAGACCCAAATTTAGTGAAATGACAATACCTGCCATTCTATCCACTCTCTCTGCTATAGAGAGAGAGGTGGATAGGAAGAAACAGGATAAAACATCCAAAGTCCTTGTGTCACAAGCCCCCGATGCAGAACAAACGTACCAAGATCGTGGGAAAAAGACACAACGCTGGAAAACCAGGACTTGTCACATCTGAAAAAAGGAGGGACATTTAAAGCGTGACTGTCCTAACAGACCCAAGGGTAAGTGGCAGTTCATTCCAGACGATCCAACGACTCCGGTCGTGGGGATGGCCAGCCAGGGCTATGATTCTTCATAGCACATTGGCAAACCGGTGTCAGGCCATATAAATCTGTTTATCGAGGAAATAAAATATCCCCTCCCTTGCCTCATTGACACCGGTGCAGCCCGAACTGTTCTGAGATCCAGAGATCTCAGAGGCAAGGTTCCCCTCTCTGGGGAGACTATACCCACTGTGGGTCTCACAGGTCAGACAGTGTCTCTACAGACCACCAAACCACTCCATTGTAGACTAGGGCAGCACACGGAAGCCATCAGGTCTGTACTGGTATCGGATGATGTTCCCATTAATTTGTTGGGAGCGGATATTTTATCAGAAATACAGGCGATTATTGAGTACACTCCAGCTGGCATTGTGGTAAGTAGCGCACTATCAGAAGAACGATTATGTGCTATGGTAGCATTACCATATCTAACGGAACCAACCTGTTTCCTGGAGTTGGATGTACTGGCAGAGGTAAATTCCAAAATTTGGGCCTTCTTCCCGTGCCGCCAACTACAGTTAACATCAAGCCAGGGAGCGTTTTACCCCGATTACCACAATATCCCTTGAGTGTGGCTCAAATGGACAGTCTTAAGATCTAAGTGGACCGGCAGAGAAACTCCTCATGTGCTGTTCTGACAGGCCCATATTATTTCCTGTGTGGTTCCGCCACTTACAAGGTAATTCCCCCTAATACAAGAGGTTCATGTGCTTTAGTGAAGCTTGTTCCGGCATCTTACGTTGCAGCCGATCGAGAGGATCTGATGGTGCGTAGGAAGGCCAAGATGTCCGGGAGAGCTCGTAGGGAATTATTCTCTAGCCACAATCAGGCTTGGGCATGGTTCCCCGTGTGGACTGGATGGGGAATAGAGCTTATGAAGCGATTGAACAATTTCTCCTCTATTGTAGACGAGATGTTCAATGAAACCGTAGAAGCTGTCAGGGAGATCGCCCAGGAACAACGACAAATAAAGACTCTGGTATTGCAGGAAAAGATGGCTCTTGATTATCTTTTAGCGTCCAAGGGGGGTTTCTGTGAATTCATAGGCGAGGACTGTTGCACCTGGATAACGGACACCAATGACATGGTCAAAGCACACATGGATAAGGTTAGCGCCCTGCAAGGCAGAGCCAGAGCTATAGCTAGTGAGAGTTGGAATCCTTTTGAAGGTTTGGGAAGCTTCGGGGATTTCTTGTTTTCCATTGGATCCTGGCTAAAGGAAATGGGAGTATATATACTTATGGTGTTTCTGTTTCTATTCCTTCTATATGCCGGAGTGAAATGTTCCTGTTGTCTAATCGACCGAGTTACCAAAGCCAGAGTAGATGACTACGTTTTCGTTGCCGAGATGAGACGCCCTGAAGACCAACCCATGGACCGGACACAGAGGATTTCAGACCGACCAATGATCGACGCAACCCACCACCTCATGTCCTCCCTCTGAGTCACCTCCCCTAAAGCAGATTCTACGTGTCAAGTTTTACGTGTCAAGATTTGGTTTTAGACTTGCTTTATGATCCAAGTGTCAAGATTTGTTTTAAGATTTGCCAAAAAAAATCGGCGTGTCAAGATTTGTTTTAAGACTTGCGTTAAGATTCTACGTGTCAAGATGGACTTTGTTGTTTTCTGGCTTTTTGCATTCAGGACTTTCCATATACAAGAGGAACAGTTTCCTTTCCAAGGAAGATCGAGATTCATCGAGGGACACTGGGGAGCAAATGACAAAGAGGAGGGACTGTCGTGGAAATTTTATTATGTGGACATTATATTCTAGGATGTGCGTGTTTTATAAGTTGTCCTCTGTCTCCCTGTGTTGGATTTGAATGTGGTTTTAAATCCAAACCAGCGGCAAAACCGTCAGTATGAAAACCTTCTTTTGGGTTTAGAGGCATACCTGCTTTTAAGAAATTTAAGCCTTGTCTGGGCACTCGTACCGTGCACAGACAATAACTGAAGGTCTCCGCAGATATGTCAATGACCCATAGGAACAAGTAGATTGAGCAGTATCTGACTGGGGTCCATATTGACAAGTGACGGGGGATGGTCGGACAAACATGGCTGACGGGGACCATGGAGATGACTCAGGGATGAGTTGTGTACAGGGGGCCGGTCGGTCATTCTGGTCCACTCCCCTGTCCTTTTGATATGTAAATGTAATTACTGGGCAACCTGGTTTTCTGTTGTACAGCCAGGGGGCTACTGGGCGTTGTGCTATTTGTCTAATAAATTAAACTGACCAGGAGCCACAGGGGCACTTGGCCAGAGGATTTCCAGCTTGAAGCAGCGTGTTTGTCTGATTCCTCCTGGGATAGAGAAGTACCTCGTGCCTTATACAGAAAGAACTAAATATAGCGTGTATTTTTATAGTGACGGATTTGTTTGTACTGGGCGCACTTTAATTCTGAAGTGTACCTTTTTAGTGCACCAGGACTTTATGCGCAAAGACCAAACTTTCCATAACACCCCCCCCCCCGCCTCACCAGGTTTGCAGGATATGGGAAGCACAGGGGATCTGATTTGCTGCTCACTGATTGCAGGATTCTGTCTGTATTTCCCCCAAGGTGATCCTTAAAACCTGCCCTGATTGAGGGTCCCGAGGGCGAGCGCAGGAAACACTGACCAAGAGCAAAGAATCGTGTTCACCACAACAGCTTATATTATAGCTTAGACTCCCCACTGAGGGAGGGGTGTGTAATTGCTGTGCAGCTCTGTGATACGCTCATACACACTGCGCATTACTGTGAGGTTTATTGCTGTGCAGCTCTGTGATACGCTCATATACACTGCACATTACTGTGAGGTTTATTGCTGTGGAGCTCTGTGATACGCTCATACACACTGCACATTACTGTGAGGTTTATTGCTGTGGAGCTCTGTGATACGCTCATACACACTGCACATTACTGTGAGGTTTATTGCTGTGGAGCTCTGTGATACACTCATACACACCGCACATTACCGTGAGTTTTATTGCTGTGGCATGACTGATTAAACCTGGGACCTCCTTGACCTATACCCCTTAAATCTAAATAAAGACACAACACCTTCTTAACTGGAAAGGGCCACAGCTTTATTAAATATATCCAACATGTAATCCTGCAGTGCTTTCCCATCCTCTGCCCTATTACCCATGTAATCCTGCAGTGCTTTCCCATCCTCTGCCCTATTACTCATGTAATCCTGCAGTGCTTCCCCCATCCTCTGCCCTATTACCCATGTAATCCTTCAGTGCTTTCCCCATCCTCTGCCCTATTACCCATGTAATCCTGCAGTGCTTTCCCATCCTCTGCCCTATTACCCATGTAATCCTTCAGTGCTTTCCCCATCCTCTGCCCTATTACCCATGTAATCCTGCAGTGCTTCCCCCATCCTCTGCCCTATTACCCATGTAATCCTGCAGTGCTTCCCCCATCCTCTGCCCTATTACCCATGTAATCATGCAGTGCTTTCCCATCCTCTGCCCTATTACCCATGTAATCCTGCAGTGCTTTCCCCATCCTCTGCCCTATTACCCATGTAATCCTGCAGTGCTTTCCCCATCCTCTGCCCTATTACCCATGTAATCCTGCAGTGCTTTCCCCATCCTCTGCCCTATTACCCATGTAATCCTGCAGTGCTTTCCCCATCCTCTGCCCTATTACCCATGTAATCCTGCAGTGCTTCCCCCATCCTCTGCCCTATTACCCATGTAATCCTGCAGTGCTTCCCCATCCTCTGCCCTATTACCCATGTAATCCTGCAGTGCTTTCCCATCCTCTGCCCTATTACCCATGTAATCCTGCAGTGCTTTCCCCATCCTCTGCCCTATTACCCATGTAATCCTGCAGTGCTTTCCCCATCCTCTGCCCAGTTACCCATGTAATCCTGCAGTGCTTCCCCATCCTCTGCCCTATTACCCATGTAATCCTGCAGTGCTTTCCCATCCTCTGCCCTATTACCCATGTAATCCTGCAGTGCTTCTCCATCCTCTGCCCTATTACCCATGTAATCCTGCAGTGCTTCCCCCATCCTCTGCCCTATTACCCATGTAATCCTGCAGTGCTTCCCCCATCCTCTGCCCTATTACCCATGTAATCCTGCAGTGCTTCTCCATCCTCTGCCCTATTACCCATGTAACCCTGCAGTGCTTTCCCCATCCTCTGCCCTATTACCCATGTAATCCTGCAGTGCTTTCCCCATCCTCTGCCCTATTACCCATGTAATCCTGCAGTGCTTCCCCATCCTCTGCCCTATTACCCATGTAATCCTGCAGTGCTTTCCCCATCCTCTGCACTATTACCCATGTAATCCAGCAGTGCTTTTCCTCCGTTATCCGCCCTATTACCCATGTAATAGGCAGTTACCGATACCAAACCAGGAGCTCGTCACCCCGTCTGACCGAGATCAAGCGGGGCTCGTCTCGTTAATGCCTCACCCGAAGGCGGCTTAACCATTTGAAAGCACCGCTGTCCAGGAACCATGCCAACGCCAGGGGCACCATGGTCTCCTAATGGCGCCTCCTCAATCCCCGACATTAAACCAGTTAAAAATATATCCAAACCAATGTCCGTCAAATGGACCCCAATCTCCCCGAATCACATTCCGATTGTCGCCCTCCAACTCCGTGTGACGGATTGAAAACTCCAACCGCCTAACAAATTTAGAAACCTCCCTGTTAACCCTCTTCCTAGCCCTGTCAGTGGCCAGCGGCGCCGCAAACACCTCCCAATGAGGTCGAGAAATAATGTCAGACCACACCAGCGACAATCCCCCAAATTTAGCAAAACAGCGGGCCAGATCCAGCTTCATAGCCCGAATCAGGTCCACCGAACGAACCGTCCAAGTCCTTTCCCCCAGCGTGAACCACCAAATAACATCTCTGGGAACCCTCCCAGCCAGAACATCACATTCCTTCAACACCCGAGCCCAACGCAAATCCCGGATACCCAACCAGCAAATCTCCGCCACCTCTGACGGAAAGCCAAGGTTTCTGCCATGCGGCCGTTGCTCAGCCCACATGGCCGCCCAATGCACGAAGGAATGATCCAATAGTCAGACCATCCGCGGGGAAGTACCTGAAATTATAAAACGTTAGGACAAACATACGAGCGAAAGCGATCCGATCGCCACCTGCCCAACCGACGAATCATACCGTCCGATGCGCCCGCAGCCACCTTCGCCGCGCCTATCCGAAAAGAATGGGATGCAAACAACACCGGGTTGTAACCCAAAACCTGCACACACCGCTTAAAGACAGCTGAAAATTGATAACGGGTCAGAGAAACCCCATTAAAGGGGAATCAAGAAGGAGTCAGCAAAATCTGGACGAACCACTAAATACTCCCGCGTGAGGCTCAAAGGACGCCCGATCCCCCCAACAGTATTCAAAGTAACAAGAACGCCCCTACCAACTGGTCCGACATGGACCTGGCAATTAAAAACTGCACCTGAGTGGCAGCCACCGAGACATGTGCAAAGCGCAAGGCAGAATGTATCCGAGAGTTAGGAGCAACCAGCTCACCCACCCTCAAAGCACCATAAAAAGCGAAGGCAAAAGCCACCCGAAACGATCGCGCCTCAAAAAGATCGTGACAAATAGACATGTGCATTCGTTTTAGTACTAAAACGATTTAGTCCGAATTTTGGGATAATTTAGTTTTCGTATGACTCAAGAGAAACGAAACTGCTCAGTACAAAAAACGAAAGAAACTAAAATAAAATGCACTACATTTTAGTTTCAGTCCTTTTTGTGATATTACATTGATGAGTGAAGGAGACCAGCAATGAAGAGCGCAACATCGCAACATCAGAAGTTCTGCACCCTCCACATGCCAATGCAGTAGGATGTTCTATACAGAGAGGGGTATTAATTAATGCAGGAGGATGTTCTATACATTATACAGAGAAAGGTATAAATTGAGGAGGATGTTCTATACAGAGAGGGACATTAATTCAGGAGGATGTTCTATATATTATACAGAGAGGGGTATTAATGCAGGTGGATGTTGTATACATTATACAGAGAGGGGTATTAATTAATGCAGGAGGATGTTCTAAACATTATATAGAGAGCAGCCTCTTTTTTTTAGCCCTTTAAATCCAGTGGCTGTGAGCGCTGAGATCGGCTGCTTGTTATATTATCTCTCAGTACAATATATCAGACTCATCTGTTACAGTAACTGACTGCTGCTCATCACAGTGCTCAGAGTTTCAGTAAACAAGGAAATAATATTGTTCTAACCTCTTATATAAAAATATTATTTACTAGGTTTACTGAAACTCTGAGCGCTGTGATGAGCAGCAGTCAGTTACTGTAACAGCTTTGCCTGACACGGGGCAGTATTACAATGTTGGTGCTAACTTAACCAGAGCTATTGTAAACTGAAAACCTCCATAGGCTATAATGGCTCTGGGAAGTTTACAACAGCTCTGGTTAAGTTAGCACCAACTATGTAATATGGCCCACATTGTGTTGAGAGTGAGTGATACTGTAACAAGCAGCGATCTCAGCCCTCTGAGGAGCCACTACAATAGTAATTGTATCCGCTGGTTTTCGGATGAATGAAATTCGTTTTCATACTAAAGAACTGAAAACGAATTTCTTTAGCAACTAAATAAATTGCATTTTAGGACTAATCCATTAGTTCAAAACGACATTTTGTGCTGTGCACATGTCTAGTGACAAACTCCACTTAAAACATCCAACAAGTCCAAAAACATGGAGCCAGAAACCGGGCACCGAACATCAGGCATCGCAGTCCGCCGCCAACCCGAAACAATTCTGCGAAGCAGGAAATCCCGACCTACATCTTCCCAACCAAGCACCTTTCACAAAAATGAAAGGGCAGTCAGTACGCTGGCCGCTATCGAACCGGAGCCCCCTTGTTCCTGGAGGGAATTAAAATAAATCAAGGTAGCCCACCTACGATCCACCGCCGTCTGCCAACCCCGTTCCCCCCCGTGCCACCGACCCCCACCTCCGCCAGACCTGAGAATATGCAGTCCACGACGCTCCCGACAAACAGTCCTCCAACAACATCCTCAGCTCGGCAAAGCGAGGGTCCAGAGCCACAGAGGAAAGGTTGTCACAGCCCTCGCTGCTCCCGGAGCCACCTGCCAAAAACGGTCCCACTGGAACCAGGAGAGAGCGTCAGCAATCACGTTCTGAACACCCGGCACATGCCGAGCCCGCAACCATACATTACGCTATACACAGCGCAGTACCAGGTGACGCAAAAGAGCCAAGACGGGAGGGGAACTGGACGACGAACGATTTACCACCTGCACCACGCCCAGGTTGTCCGTCCAGAACACCACACGCCTATTAGCCAGACACTCCCCCCACAGCTCCAGGGCCACAATCAACGGAAAAAGTTCCAGAGACGTGAGATTCCTCACCAACTCAGACACCGCCCAATGCGGGGGCCACACTTCGGCACACCAAGCGCCCTGGAAGTACACTCCAAAGCCATGCGCCCCCAGACGTATCAGCAAAAAGCTCGAGGGACTGATTGTCCATGTCCGCCTCTTGCCAATACGTCAGCCCATTGTACTGCAGCAAGAAGGATTGTCACACCACCAGGTCCGCCTTCAAAGTACTAGAGATGCGAACAAAATGGTGAGGTGCGCGTACCCCGTGTGACGGAACCGTTCTCTTCCGCCTGTCCTGACTCTCCAGACACCCCTTCGTTGCGGTCAGCCCGGCTACTGGGAGCGCTGTCCTCAGTGCCTCGAGCAGCTTGACCCGCCTGCTTCTGTTCCTCTGCCCTGGAGCAGTTAGGAATTTCCAGAAGGCCGCTCGGTGCCTTCTGAGGTTGATAGTGTAGTGTAGCATTGCTGAATGAAACACCAGACGCAGCTGTATATTCCAACAGGATTCTCTCTCTCTCTGAGCTCTGAGAGTTCTCTGACTTTTAATGAACAAAACGCCACCATTTATGCTGAAATCCAACAGTCATAATTTGCATAAATGACGCACCTCGTCCTACCAATTTACTAATTAGATTATGTCAATTAGATATTTACAATAAACATTCTTTACATTCTTTAGCTCACACAACATTTGCATAACCTATTGTTCTAACACATCAGATTAAAGACAAACACTATCCCAGATCCCTTGAATTAAACATGCAGCCAGATAAGGGGAAAAGCCCTGTTGCATAAATTACACAGCAGTAAAGCTTGTTTACTGGCTATACAAAAACACATTTACCTACAGGAATATAAGTATATTTAAAACTAAAGTTACGCCATTTTACACTAAACTAATTTAAACTAAAACCAAATGATGTAAAATATATTTAAAATCACACGATACAATTGAACATAAAGTCTCTTGGGGTTTGAAGCATGGAGCGTTACATCAGCTCCATGACACCCCGGCCGTAGCCAGAGACAACCTGCGACAAAAAGCCCGGCCCATTGGCATCACCCGGCACGCAAATGTCAGGTGACCCAATAATGACTGAATATCGGAAAGCCGCATCTTCGCAACCCCTTGCGCCCTCCCCACCAATCGCAACAAGGTTTGGATTTTGTCAACCGGCAAACGGAAAACACTGAGGACTGTATCAATCTCAATGCCCAAAAATGCAAGCGAGTGAACTGGGCCCTCCGTCTTCTCCTCAGCCAAAGGCACACCGAATTCCCCGGCAACCTCTCGGAAAATCTGCAGCAGCACGGCGCAGTCGCCGGAATACGCCGGTCCCACAAATAGGAAATCATCCAAATAATGTACCACCGAATTCCGTCCGGCGTGCCGACAAACCACCCAGTGCAAAAAGGACGAGAACAACTCAAAATAATAACAAGAGATCGAGCAGCCCATGTGAAGACAACGGTCGTAGTAAAACCCCCCATGAAAGGAACACCCCAGCAAATGATAGCAGTCCGGACGAATTGGTAACAAACGAAAAGCTGACTCAATGTCCGCTTTCGCCAACAATCTGCAATGCCTCGTCAAAAGAAGAATATCACACGCAACATCCCTCTTTTCCAATACAGTCATTAACAGAAAGACCGGCCGGGTAGGAAAGATGGTGGATAATGCGGAACTTACCCTCCTCCACAATGCCCAATGGAGACACCCGAAGATTAGAAAAGGGGAGCTCTGCAAAAGGACCCACCATCCGACACCATCCTTCGCCAACTTATCCGCCACCACCTCGCCTTGCTGACGCGCAGAAATTAAATTTCGGGAAAATTGAGGAAAGTCAGACGGCACATGCGGAATAACAAAACCGTCATGAAAACCATCAAACAACAACGCAGCGCATCGCCTATTGGGGTACCTGTCTAGCCAAGGAACCATAGCCTGAACTATCACCGGGGTGATCCTTTCTATCAGGCTTACCCCGACCTGGAGCCCTAAAGAACGAGCCATGTCCCTTTCTAAAACATCGAAATGCCGGGTGGGGGGGTGCCAGGTGGGGACCCCCCCGTGGGGACCCCCCCACAGGAAGAACATTCATGCTTGAACCGGCAATTAGCGGACTAACGGCACTGGGACTCATTGAAGAGCCAGCACCACCCCTTTCCGGTACCCGCTGGGGCTCTAGGCACCGTGGATCCAGGAAAGGGTGACACCACTGGACGGTTCAGCGTCATGAGCAATAGCCACAGATGTGTGTCCTGCAAATCAAAACCGAGCCTGGGACGCACCGCCATCTTCTGCCGAAACTGTTGGACGTACTTAAACCAACAAAGCCCCCCGTAAATTTTGTAAGCCCCCCCAAATCAAATCCAAATAAGAAAATAAAGCCATGCCGCGCTCCGGAAATCGCTCGCACAAAATCACGCTATAAGCCAAAAAACCCTGAAGGCAATTGCCAAATGTCTGGGGCAACGGCTTCACTTTTTGTTTATCCTTGTCCCCCGGTAAAGGATCAATGCGTTTAGGACGATCAACCGTCTCCCTATCCGGAGAAATCAAAGTGAGCATGTCTACGTACTCCCCCTTCCAAATCTTCTCCCGCACCTCAGCTTAGACATTCAGGCCCAGAGGAGACAAATCACGCGCCCCATAAGAGCGCACCTCAGCACCAACCGCACCTGAACTCCACTAACCGGCGTTGCAGGACCGCTCAAAGCAGCTGGAGCCAAGACCACTGCCGCGGCAGAAACCGGGGCATTCACTGTAATCGGTAACGCTGCGCCAAGCACAGCAGGGGGCTGAACCGGAGCTGAGGCAAGAGGAAGACTCACCGAGGGAGCAGTATCAGGGACCCCCAAAGCAGCCAAACCTGACGCGACAGCAAGCGCTGGCGCCGCGCCCCCAGCAACAGCAACCCCAGCAGGGGACGCAGACGCGTGCGACACAGCAGATGCCCCATCCTGCCACTGTCTGAGAGCCGCAACCAGGGTTTCCATGAACCCCGTTGTTAGCCCATCCATCCTACCTGACGAAGCATTGGCCGAACGACCCCCCCCGAGCCAGTAACAGCCCCACCAAGGTCAGACTCACGTGCTACCAGAAGGGATGATCTTCCTGGAGCCACCGGGACAGCAGGAACAAACAGGTCTGGCGATGGGCGCCCTGGAACCACACGGCCAGACATCCTCCTCGCATTCAGCATATCCCCAGACCTGGACTCCGAGCCACTCCCAGCAGGAGAGCGCCGATTACGGTCTCCACGAGCCACAGAACGACCTCCAGAAACAGCTAATCTTGGCGCCGGTTGATCCACAGCCATCGCTGATGAAACACCAGCTGCAGCACCCGCCGAAATCACTCTTTTCCCCGAATTTCCACTGCCAGCATGGGCGCCGCTATCTTGTGGGCGTGTCCGTCGCTTAGCTCATGACGTCGCAGGCCTGCGACGAGCAGGAGGGTGCTTGGGGGTGGACTCTGACGGCCGCAACATTCTCCTTCCAGCCACCTTAAGCGCCGCAGCTCCACGAGGGCTCCTGGAACGCTGCAGCTGCCGGCAATCTTGACGGGTACGGAGGGGGGTCTCACGCCGCTCGCCCGCAGCCGGGTCCACACCATCCACCTGCCGACTCTCCCCAACAGCCGCACCTGCAATTAAAGGGGGAACAGCCACAGCGCGCTCACCCTCCTCCTTAGGCCAGACCGCAGCTCCCTCAGCGGCGTATCCAGGACCATCGATCCCTCAGACGACTGAGGACCAGCATCAGGCCCATCCATGCCACCATCTCGATGAAGCCTAGGGGGACTAGGGCTCAGCTGAACCGGAGGCCTGGAAGGCCGCTCTCTCCGCCATTGGCGAGACTCCCCCGCATCCTCAGGAGACTGCTCACGTGCTGGCACCAACGCATGCTGCAGCAGATCCTACAGAGTTGCACCACGAGCAGCAGCATGTTCCCTCAACTGATCCAGTAAAGCATCCAGCAAAGTAGAAGCCATAACAGCAGAACAATTCACCAAACTTATCACCAAACTGATCACCACGTTTTTTTCTTCTCTCTCACAGAATCTCCTTGATGCATAGTTGACGCTGGCAGGATCAAAGAGACAGAACACACCCACCACAGATGCATATATTGAAGGAGGAATGGGTTGGCGAAAAATAGTTTGTATTAAAAGATTATGTAACCTTAACTGATACCATTTAATAAAGTTCTCAAAGGGTTAACCTGAGCCGTGTGCAAAAGAAGTTTGTCCAGGTGTCCAGCAAGCAAGACCCCCCACGGCATGAGCCGATACCACGATTCCTGAATAGATTCGAGGGAACGGCCGCTAATGAGATTCTGGTCTTTTGTTATCTGTAAATCTATACCATCAACTGAAAGGTTTCCCTCGACATTGAGGCAATAAAATGGATATGTAAAAGTGCATCTGGACTCAGTGCTGGTCGTCCTGCTTTGATGCCACTGAGTCTCGATGAATAAATCCTGCCTTCCTGAAGAATCTCTGTCTGGGTATTATTTCTCCGCCGCGGCACGAAATCCCTAAAATCTGATTCCTATTTCATATGGTGCATTGGCTGGGAAACCACTGCCCTATCTTTTTGATCGAGCTCCTGAGGGATCTCCTGCCGCGTGCGTTGAGGATTCCTGCCAGACAGCGACTCGAGGACTGGGGTGGACTGAACCTCTTCGGTTGGCGCCACGGAAGATTTTGTCTAGAATCGGGATCTTCACCTGTTCCCTGGTTCTCCTGTCTCTGTGACCCAGGATGATGTCCGTTGACGAGTCTTCAGGAATTCGGGTCAGCGCTAGCGTCTGAGCGGTCAGTATACTGTATCCGTCTGTCTGTCTGTACCTTCTCCTATCTGGAGAAGAGGGGAGGCTTAATTACCCTCCTTCTCAGGTTCGGATCACGGTATTGTGTAAGAGAAAGTCTGTGTGAATACGTGCGAGCCTACCCAGCTAGTGGGGAAGCAAATTTGAGAGTGGAAGAAGCAAATTTGAGAGTGGACCCTTACTAAGCGCGATTCTGCCCCGGGCGACCGCGTGCAGCTGCTAACAGGGGAACGTCTGAACTGTTGAACGAAATACCGAGTGTGTTACTATGGGTCAAAAGGATTCCCAGTACAAGGGGACGCCCTTGGGACACATGCTGGAAAATTTTAAAACCTGTTTGGAAAGCATGATTATGGTAAACCTTTACGTCCGGACACCCTGGTTACTTTGTGTAGTCAGGAATGGCCCGTCTTGATCACCCAGTGGCCTCCTGGAGGATCCTTAGATGCCCCTTTAGTTCAGCGGGTCTATGATATTGTCACAGGTACTCGGACACCCTGACCAGTTTCCCTATATCGATGTCTGGAGGTATAATTGCAGAAAAAAAATAGGCTACAAAACATCATGGCCCTCCAGGGCCCCCCCAAAAGTCTGGCCCACAAGCCGGTGTTAGTGGCAGACCCTGAAGACGATCCCCCTCCTCCTCCCCCCGTATCGCAGTCAGCCACCCCCAGCAGCTGATTTATCGCGGATCACGTCCCGTGTCACCTCTCCGTCTAATACCCTCCAGCCAGGGAACATCGAATGGGTGGAGGGAGATCTCGATAGAGCGGTTGTTCCAAACATATACCCGGAGCTACCCCTTGGGGTTACACCTAAAAACGTTTTATTTATTCCCATCCAAGATTCCCAGAGGTTTCTGTCTGAAACCCCCCTGATCCTGACACCTCCCTCAAAAGCAGTAACCCGTCTGGATCATGGTATAAAGCAGCCCAAACAGATATTCAGTATGCCTGTACGTAGCCACATAGTTCCCGGTGATGAAGGTGGTGAAGTATTCACTTATGTCCCTGTAGCGCTGTGCTAAAAATCTTGCTGTGGCAGTACCTATTTTTGGCCACAAGATGGAGACTATCGCAATCAGAGATACTGGACATTGGGACTACAATAACTGGCATGCTTTGCAAGAAGCCAGGAAGTGGGTGGAGACTGGAGACTTACATCCTCTGCCTCGTGGAGAAAGTTCCAGAGCGCGCCAGGGGATGAGAGAAAGCAGACGCACTGAGGAGAAGGAGACTTGCCAGTACCCAGACAACAGCTGCAGACCGGCGGAATCGAACGGAGAGCAGGCGGGGAGCTGGACAAGCTGCATGAAGGTAGACAACGGATCCGGCCGCTAGTATCCCCAGTCAAAATCGGGTGGAGAGACGTCCTGGGTCAGCGGAGCCTAAAGCAGTCATCAGATGGGTGAGAGGCCTCCAAGGCTGTTTGTATGGTTAAAGGACGCTCTGCTGTTTTTCTCTTTTAAGTTCACAGGGCCCCAACTGACTAGTCGAAGACTTTCCTTTAATAAATTCACTGGCCAGTTGAACAGTACCCGGGTACCACACACACACACACACACACACGGATACGCTTCTCACATTCTGGAATTTAACTTGTACAGGACTCATTTCCTTTTACGAATCGGAACGGGGGTTAAGGACAAAGATACGTTCCGAATACATTTTTCTCTTTTCCGCTGCGCGTTTGCCGTAATACGAAAGGGATTGTATGTTTGGGGTTTCGCTACGTGTCCCTTTTTCTGAATTATCGGGAAATTGCATTCTTTTATGTTCGGTCGCGAATATTTTATTTTCCGAAATACGAAGCCTCGTGTTTCGTTTCTTTTCCGCTGCGCGTTTTACCGGAATACGAAAATATTGTAATAACTCTTGTGAATACCGTGTTTCAACATCTGCTTAAGATTTTAGTAAACTATTTAAATGATAAAAACTCACAACTGTGTTGGAGTATATTTATTCCCTAGTGCGGGGAGACTGACCCGTGGTTCATTTTCAGCGGCTCCTCCGGGAGTGAGCGCTACACGTGGGGGCTCGTCCGGGATCCAGTCTCTGGAAAAACCGCATCTAAAGGGTTAAATATGGATCCAGACACTGTTGCCGAGTGGTGTGGGGAGCACAGTAGTCAGTCAGAATGTTGTATAGTTATGGATATTCCAGCAGACACTTCGGCTGAAGATCAGATTCGCCAGGCCGTGGCCACGCTAGCACCAGATCATCGGGGGTTAATTCTGGACATTAAAAAAAAACCAGATACCTCTCACATGTATGTTCTTCTCGAATGGAGAAAGGGTGTTCCGCCATGTTTTCAGGGCACGAGCGTGAAACTGGCCGAAGAGGTGGAAGTCCAACTAATTAAGCCAAGTACGCCACGTGGTGAATCCGCAAGTGTCCCTGCGTCTAGTCCGTTGGCCATGATAGGGCCTGAATTTATCGTGGCTATTGGAGATCTGCTGGCTAAATGTCAGAAAACAAGCCCTCCTCACACTAACTTCGGTTATCGACGGTTAAGAAATTTTACAGGAAACGTACCAACTCCGGCGGGAGAAGAAACCTTTGAAGAATGGGTGGAACAGGCGATGCAGGCTCTGGATGAGTGGGATGTCCCTGAGGCCCAGAAAAAGCAAAGGATTACCGAGAGCTTAAAGGGACCTGTGTCAGAAGCAGTGAGAAACCTGAAACTGAGCAGAAAAGATTGTACTGCTTTAGATTACTTAAACGTTCTTGAAGAAGTTTTTGGACGAACTGAAAAGGCGGCCGAACTGGTATATCAGTACGAACACACCTATCAGAAAAGAGGTGAGAGAATGACCGAGTACATGAGGCGCCTGGATAAGATTCTACACCAGATACTCCTGAAGAAAGGGGCCGAACCGGCCGAAGTAGATAAGATTCGAATAAAACAGATCCTGAGGGGCTCTCAACCTCTAGATCCAGTGATGATGCAGCTGAGAAGCAGAGCAGGTAGTCAAGAGTTAAAGTACCTGGAACTGATTCGAGTTGTGCGAGAGGAAGAGGCTTTACTAGAAGAGAAATCTTTCAGGCGGGGGGAAAGGGCGTATGCACAACCTGTGAGACATAGCGGCGGCCTGCAGCCTGAAAGCGACTCTCTAGATACCTATGGGTCGGATGAGGACGAACAAGAACACCTAGTTGGTTTTAAATCTACAGAGAGGGCTGCTAAAGAATCCAACCTCCCTGAACGGGTGAATTGTCCAAAACCGTCAAGGAAGTTCAGGAAGCTCAAGTTGAATTGCAACAAGCGCACGCGGAACTGTGTCGGGTATTGATGAAGGTGATAGAAATGCAGGCAGAAATGCAGAAATTCCTCACAGGTATGCAGACGACGGAAGTTGCTGTGGCGTCTGGTCCAAATCTTTTAACTAAATCTCAACAAGCAACTACGTCTCCGCTCTCTAAGAAGAGATGTTTCGGGTGTGGAGAGATGGGCCATTTTCGTGCAAAGGCCGGAAGCCTGAGAAGGATAGAGTCAAGGGATTGTTGGAAGCCCTGGAAGGACTGTTATCTACCTCACCGGCGGGAAACGCCAGAGGGCACCAGTAAAGGAGCAACCTGAGTGCCCGAGGGTTGAGCCCCGCTCCAGAAACCAAGTAAAGACTAAGAGGGCGAGGAGGCCCAAAGCTGAGCCAACTGTAGAGCCTGCCAGGACTGAGAGGGTCACTCCCTTAGCATCCGGGTCTACGTCATGGGGAAGCAATGCACACCCAAAACCTACACGGGCCAAGAAAAAGGCCAGGGTACAGCAAACTGGGTCTAAGCGTCTGGATACCGCCACCAAATTTCCTGACCAACTGATAGGTCCTTCTCCTATCGTGCCAATCCAAGTGGAAGGAGTCTACACCAAAGCCCTGTTAGATTCAGGGGCTCAAGTGACATTGATCTACAGAGACTTCTATGAGAAACACTTAAAGCACATTCCTTTGCAAGAATTGAAGGATTTGGAAATATGGGGTATCGGCACTGAGAAACTTCCTTATGACGGGTACCTGCAAGTAAAGTTGGAGATCGGATCTGAAGTCATCGGGCAGTCTGGGGGTTGTGATGCATTGGCTATTGTGTGTCCTCGACCCTCGGGTGCGAACAGAAGCTCCCTGATAGTGGGGACGAATACTGACCTAGTGCGGCGTCTCCTGGCACCTATCGTGTTGGAAGAAGGTTCAACTCAAGGAGTACACCCAATGTTACGTCCGGTCTATCAGAGGATGGTCGAAGAACGAAAGGCACCTGCCGAAGTGGGAAGACTGTGGAGACTGGGTGGAACGGAGAAGGTTCTGCAAGCAGGAGAAGTAGCGAGTTTCCCGGCTTCAGTCAAGTTGAACGGATCGCACCCCGGTCCCTATGTGGTGCTGGGAACCGATTTTGATCATGGGAGTGAAACCGGAGTCGAAGTAACTCCTGAAATAATCTCCACCAAGGCTCTGAAGAGAACACGAGGAAGAGTCTCGGTCAGTGTGTGCAATGTGACGGATTCTCCAGTGGTTCTTAAAGCACGAATGCCTATCGGGCAAGTAGAGTCTGCTACACCCCTCTCTACCGACTCAGGAGGGGGAGAAGGTAAAGAGATTCCAGATGAAAGATTCTACCCCAAGGACGCTCCCATTTCACCTGAGTGGAAGAAACGTCTTCAGTCTCAAGTCTTAAAGTGGAAGGAATTGTTCTCGAAAGATGAATTCGATGTGGGCCTGGCTAAGAGTACGGAGCACCGCATTCGGTTACAAGAAGACAAGCCGTTTCGTGAAAGATCAAGGCGAGTTCCGCTAGGAGACTTAGATGATCTGCGAGAGCAGCTGAACGAATTACAAAGAACCAAGGTGATTCAAGAGTCCAGGAGTCCATATGCATCTCCAATAGTGTTGGTCCGGAAGAAAAATGGTTCTGTCCGCTTATGCATAGACTACCGCACATTGAACCGGAGAACCATCCCCGATCAATATGCCACTCCTCGGATTGAAGATGCTCTACAGTGTTTGTCTGGAGCAAAGTGGTTTAGTGTACTAGACCTGCGAAGTGGGTATCACCAGATACCAATGCATCCTGAAGACAAGGAGAAAACTGCGTTCATCTGCCCACTGGGGTTCTTTGAATTCAACAGAATGCCTCAAGGCCTTACGGGGGCTCCAGCCACGTTCCAACGGTTGATGGAGAAGACAGTCGGGGATATGAATCTAATCGAAGTATTAGTGTACCTGGATGACATAATTGTGTTTGGGAAGACTCTGGAAGAACATGAGCAACGTCTGGAGAAGGTCTTGAAGAGGCTCCATGAAGAGGGGCTGAAACTGTCTCTGGAGAAATGCCAATTCTGTCTGCCGTCTGTTACGTATCTAGGACATGTGGTCTCAGCAGAAGGTGTTTCGACAGACCCTCGGAAGTTGGAGGCCGTAGCTTCTTGGCCTAGACCCCGAAACGTCACTGAACTTAGATCTTTCTTGGGATTCTGTTCATACTATCGAAGATTTGTGGGAGGATTTGCGAAAATAGCTCAACCACTGAACAAACTCCTGCAGAAGGAAACCACAGAAGAAGGCTGCAAGGTCTCTGACAAAAACCCGTCAGCTCCGGGGCCAAGGAAAGCTCGAGAGTCTATACAAGGTGAATGGACCAGTCAATGTGAAGGAGCTTTTGTAAAGTTGAAAGAGAGTCTAACCCGAGCTCCTGTTTTGGCCTATGCGGACCCTCATAAGCCGTATGAACTACATGTGGATGCCAGCCGAGAAGGTCTGGGAGGAGTCCTATATCAGGAGTATGATGGATTGCTGAGGCCTGTGGCGTACGTGAGCCGGAGCCTTGCGCCTTCAGAGAAGAACTATCCTACTCACAAGCTGGAGTTCCTGGCCTTGAAGTGGGCAGTGGTGGACAAGTTGAAAGACTATCTGTATGGAGCTGAGTTCGTGATTAAGACGGATAATAATCCTCTCACCTATATCCTTACTACTGCAAAACTGGACGCAACGGGACATCAGTGGTTGGCCGCTCTGTCAGGGTTTCGGTTCAGCCTGAAGTATCGCCCTGGGGTGAATAATCGAGATGCTGATGCGTTATCGAGAAGACCCTATACTACAGAATGGACTCAGTTGACTCCAGATGGGGTGCAAGCTTTGTGTCAAGGAACAGAGCGCCGGGTCAAAGGAGGGATTGAAGCAGAGGCCATAGGAGTTATGGCTGCGGCTGTTCCTGAGTTCTACTGTAACCCTACGCAGTTAAGGGATGAAAGTTTACCTACCTTTTCAAGACAGGACCTGAAAGCGGATAAGGCCAGAGATCCGTTAATTGCCTTGACCCTAAAGGCCCTGACTGAAAACCAGCGAGAGATTTTGTTAACCAACTCCCCGAGTGGAGCCAGGTTGGTCTACAAAGAATGGGAGCGGTTAAAGATGCTGGATGGGGTGGTCTACCGAAGGGGCCCCTCCAACAACGCGGAAGAGATTCAACAGTTATTCCTCCCCACTAAACATAGGGAGAGTGTGCTGCGATCACTACATGATGAGCATGGACATTTGGGTGCAGAGAGAACTTTTAAGCTGGTGCGAGATAGGTTTTATTGGCCTTGTATGAGGGCTGAAGTAGAAAGCTATTGTCATTCCCGTCTGAGGTGCATTCAGAGAAAGACTCTACCGACCCGAACTGCTCCAATGAGCCATCTGCAGAGCCAGGGACCCATGGATTTGGTGTGCATTGACTTCTTGTGCTTAGAGCCGGATGCTAGTGGGCAAGGGAACATTCTAATAGTGACTGATCATTTCACTCGTTACGCCCAAGCATTTTCCACGAAAGATCAACGCGCTCCAACAGTAGCCAAAGTGTTGATGGAAAAATTCTTTGTTCATTACGGACTGCCAAGAAGGATACACTCTGATCAGGGTAGAGACTTTGAAAGCAGACTGGTGGGGCAATTGTTGGAGTTGTTGGGAATCCAGAAGACCCGAACTACACCATATCACCCTCAAGGTGATGCTCAGCCTGAAAGGTTTAATCGCACACTGCTAAACATGTTGGGGACCTTGTCGAATGTGGAGAAGCAGAGTTGGAGTCGGCACATAGCTACTCTGGTGCACGCATATAACAGTACGGAGAGTGATGCAACTGGATACTCACCTACCGTCTTATGTTCGGAAGAGAGGCTCGACTGCCGGTTGATTTGGCATTTGGGTTATCTCTAGACCAGACGTCAGTAGCTTCCCATAGAAACTACGTGGATAGACTTCGAAAGAATTTGGCTTCTGCATTTGAACAGGCCCGGTTGACCTCGGGAAACAGGGAGCAAAGAAACAAAAGGAACTATGACCTGAAAGTTCGAATACAAGATCTACAGCCCGGTGAAAGGGTTCTATTGAAGAACTTGGGTGCTGCTGCGAGACACAAGTTGGCGGATAGGTGGAGTTCCCAGGTTTACATTGTCTGCAAACAGTTACCAGGTCTACCAGTGTATCAGATTCGCCCGGATGGAAAGGCTGGGCCTCTCAAGAACTGGCACCGGAATCATTTGTTACCTTTGAGAGAGGCTGTGAGAATGCCAGTTGGGGACGAACCGCCTCTGCCAAATCCGCCTGTTCCATGTTTGCCTCCTGTTACTCGGTCTCAACAGACCCGGGTTGTCGAAGAGAGCGAAAGGGACAGTGAAGAAGAAAGTTTCTGTCTGGACTGGATACGCTCGCCGGAGCCTGAAGAGGTTGTCGTTGTCCCTGAGCGGTGGGAGAGTAATTTGAGGCCTGAAGCTCCTGAATTCTTGTTGGAAGTCCCCGAGATTGTTGATATCCCTGAGCCTCTTGAATTTCAGTTGGAAGTCCCTGAGGCTATGGGGATCCCGGTAGCTCCGGAAGCTTATTCAGGTGATTACAGTTCTATGCCTTCACTGGAGGGATCATACTCTGAAGAAACGTCTGCTCCAGTGATAGAGAGGAGAATTGAGCCGACGCCTATAGTACTTCCACCTGAAGAGGAACTGATTGAGCCAGAACCCAAACGCTCTGTTCGACCGCCCCAACGACTCACCTACGACTCACCAGGACATAGCACTGAAGAAGCCATCACCACGGTGCGGAGGTTGCCCGAAGTGTCTGCTATGCTAGCTGAGGTAACCCAAAATATGAGTCAACTTGAGGAAGTGTTCCTAACTCACTGTATGTATGCTGCTGAACCTGTACATGTTACGTAAATTGTATTCAAATATTGTGGAACGTAATGTAACTGTTGTACCTCCTTGGAGAGACCCAAGAGTTCTAGGAGGGGGAGAGTGTAGCGCTGTGCTACAAATCTTGCTGTGGCAGTACCTATTTTTGGCCACAAGATGGAGACTATCGCAATCAGAGATACTGGACATTGGGACTACAATAACTGGCATGCTTTGCAAGAAGCCAGGAAGTGGGTGGAGACTGGAGACTTACATCCTCTGCCTCGTGGAGAAAGTTCCAGAGCGCGCCAGGGGATGAGAGAAAGCAGACGCACTGAGGAGAAGGAGACTTGCCAGTACCCAGACAACAGCTGCAGACCGGCGGAATCGAACGGAGAGCAGGCGGGGAGCTGGACAAGCTGCATGAAGGTAGACAACGGATCCGGCCGCTAGTATCCCCAGTCAAAATCGGGTGGAGAGACGTCCTGGGTCAGCGGAGCCTAAAGCAGTCATCAGATGGGTGAGAGGCCTCCAAGGCTGTTTGTATGGTTAAAGGACGCTCTGCTGTTTTTCTCTTTTAAGTTCACAGGGCCCCAACTGACTAGTCGAAGACTTTCCTTTAATAAATTCACTGGCCAGTTGAACAGTACCCGGGTACCACACACACACACACACACACACGGATACGCTTCTCACATTCTGGAATTTAACTTGTACAGGACTCATTTCCTTTTACGAATCGGAACGGGGGTTAAGGACAAAGATACGTTCCGAATACATTTTTCTCTTTTCCGCTGCGCGTTTGCCGTAATACGAAGGGATTGTATGTTTGGGGTTTCGCTACGTGTCCCTTTTTCTGAATTATCGGGAAATTGCATTCTTTTATGTTCGGTTGCGAATATTTTATTTTCCGAAATACGAAGCCTCGTGTTTCGTTTCTTTTCCTCTGCGCGTTTTACCGTGATACGAAAATATTGTAATAATACTTGTGAATACCGTGTTTCAACATCTGCTCAAATATTTTAGTAAACTATTTAAATGATAAAAACTCACAACTGTGTTGGAGTATATTTATTCCCTAGTGCGGGGAGACTGACCCGTGGTTCATTTTCAGCGGCTCCTCCGGGAGTGAGCGCTACATCCCCTTTACCACCACCGATTTGTTCAATTGGAAAACCCACAACCCCCCTTTCTCCGAGAAACCTGCTGTACTGACCAGCCTAATGGAGTCCATATTTGCAACACACACACCCACCTGGGCAGACTGTAGGCAGTTATTGATGACACTCTTTACTACTGAGGAAAGAGGTCGTATAGATGCCGGAGCACTTAGGTGCCTGGAGAAAGAAGCCAGGGACGCAGATAATGCTAATCCAAAGCAATGGGCTTCCGATCACTACCCGGGAACACAGCCCCCCTGGGACATTAATTCCTCGGTACACCGATATGATCTCCAAATATACCGGAGAGGATTACTAGGGGGATTGAGAGCCGCTGCAAAGAAACCTTTTAATATGGGTAAAATAAGTGAGATGATTCAGGGGTTCGAGGAATCCCCTACCGCGTTCCTAGAACGACTCATAGATGCGTATAGGATATATACTCCCTTTGATCCCGAAGCAGAGGAAAATAGGAGGATGGTCAATGTCTCCTTCGTCAGCCAGGCCCCATGGGACATACATCAAAAACTCCAGAAACAAGAGGGTTTCGCCGGAGTGAACCAGTCCCAGCTAGTGGAGATCGCTAAGAAAGTATTTCAGAATAGAGATTTGGAGAGGAAGAGGATGGAAAACGGATGAGGCAGAAGGCGGATTTGATAGCAGTATCAGGGATGACGGGTGAGACCATTCATTCAGGGACCCCGAGAGTAGACAGGGGCAGAGGGAGAGGTGGTAGACCTCCTTTAGGTAGAGATCAGTGTGCCTATTAAAGGGTTTTGGGCATTGGAAGAATGAATGCCCACTAAAGGGACAAAGGGGGGGGGCAGTAAGTATGACAGAAGGACAGAGTCAGGTTAGAGGACAGATGGAGGATGGACGGTACAGGCGTGGGACCCAGGGTGGAGTTATGGCACTGGCTGACGAGGGAGTTGGCCCCTATCTTTCTCCTGCTTCCCAATTCCCTGAGTACTGAAGAGAACCGGGCTCCATCCCCCTTGGCAACAAGGAGCCCATGGTTAGATTTAATATAGGGGAAAAAGATGTAGAGTTCATGATTGATACTGGGGCCGAACATTCAGTGGTCACTGTCATGGAGCTGACGTAACGCTCCATGCTTCAAACCCCAAGAGACTTTATGTTCATTTATATCATGTGTTTTTACGCAACTCCCCCTGGGACCAGGAATCCGTCAGTCACCCCGGGTAGTCACTCACCGATTCTGCTGGTCTTCTAGGCAGGTAAGAAGTGGTCCCCTCTCTTGTAGCACCTTGGGTCACAGGGGTGGAGTGCTGGGTGGTCTCCATCTTCGTGGGGACAAGGCACACTCTGATGCCAGCACAGCATCCACCTCCAGCAACACTGGGTACAATTGCTCCTCTATGCAAAATATAACAGGGGCAATGACTTGACTCCCTGTTGTGCTGCTCTCCTCCGTGGTGGGCACATGGGTGCTGGCAGCTTGTGCCAGGGACAACTCATCTTGGAGCTGTTGGCACTGTGCTCGTGTCCCTTCGAGCTCAGCCTGCAGGTGGCTAACAGTGCCCTGCTCCTGCTCCAATACACCTGGTTGGTGTGTCAGACGGCTCACCTCCATCTCGCTTGCCTTAGTTTGAGCGAGGCTCTCCTTCCGAGCTGCGTCTGCTTCTAGTAGCTGGTGTTGGCACAGCTGGAGTTGGTTCTGGAGCAGCTGTATTTCCTCTTGCTGCTCATAGGCCCGTGCCTGAAAAGTATCCCGGGAGAGCTGTGTCTGCTCCAACTCCTGCTCACAGCGCTCCAGACGAGTTTTAAATGTGGTAATTTCTGTCTGTAGAGCCGCTCTGGTTCACGGTTCGTCCTCCAGCTGCTCAATCACTACACGGGAGCTGCGCTCCAGCTCCACTATCTGCACCTGAGCACCACTGAGCTCCGTGTGTAGGTCGATGTTACAGTCCTCACAGACCTGCAGCTGGGATGACAATTTTCGTATACTGACCGACTGTTCTCGTACTTCCATGCAGCGACCATTTCTCTCCCCCGTGACAGCTCGCAGCTCATCCTGTAGCCGGTGCAATCGCAGGCCAGTCTCTTTCTCGCTCTGGGTTGCAAAGTCTAGTTGCCCTTTCAAAGTCTCTACCTCCCTTCGAAGCGGGTCACAACATTTGCATTCGCGCTCCAGCACCACCTCCATTTCTTTCACCCGTCCACCCCTCCGCTTCTTTTTAGCCTTACTTGAGGGTGGGTTGACGGTCATGGTTGGTGCGGAGGCATATTTTGTTTGGGTCTTGGCGTTGGCAGAAGCCGATGCTTCCAAAATCCCTGGTCTCTGCCAATCCAAGTCTGTAGACACCCTCTGGGTGTGTGGTGTAGTTGCAAGCCAGTTCTCCTCCTGGCCACGAATGTCCCCAGGCTCAATCCAGCCTGGGACCTTGTACCTATTGTATTCCCCCTGCAGAGGGTTAAAATCTTCCTGGTCCTGCACAACTTCCCCTTTCTGCAATAAACAGACCTCATTCCAAACGCTCTGGAACAGGTCCATGCTAGGGTTTGGACCACATTGCTTGAGGTGTCTTTTTACCTCCTTGAGCGTTTCCATCTCACTCCTGGTTGCACCAAACTTGTGCCTTTGACCCTTTCTTCATTATTCGTTCCTTCCATGGCTTTCCAGCAGGTCCTTCAGGGTGTCCTGCTTGCAGGCTGTATAGTTTGTCATCTCGGGGTGTATTGGTGTTGGAGAGCCTCTATCCACACCGCTTGCCACCAATGTGACGGAACCATTCTCTTCCGCCTGTCCTGACTCTCCAGACACCCCTTCGTTGCGGTCAGCCCGGCTACTGGGAGCGTTGTCCTCAGCGCCTCGAGCAGCTTGACCCGCCTGCTTCTGTTCCTCTGCCCTGGAGCCGTTAGGAATTTCCAGAAGGTCGCTTGGTGCCTTCTGATGTTGAGTATATAGTGTAGCGTAGTTTGTAATAAAGACACCAGGCGCGGCTGTATGCTTTAAAACAGGATTCTCTCTCTCTCTGAGCTTGAGAGTTCTCTGACTTTTAATGAACAAAACTCCACCATTTATGCTGAAGTCCAACAGTCATAATTTGCATAAAATGACACACCTCGTCATACCAATATACTAATTACATTGTCAGTTATTTACAATAAACATTCTTTACATTCTTTAGCCTTCAGCTCACACAACATTTGTATAATCCATTGTTCTAACACATCAGATTAAAGACAAACACTGATAAAGGGAAAGCCCTGTTGCATAAATTACACATGTCATGGAGCTGATGTAACGCTCCATGCTTCAAACCCCAAGAGACTTTATGTTCATTTATATCGTGTGATTTTAGATATATTTTACATCGTTTGGTTTTAGTTTAATTTAGTTTAGTGTAAATGGCATAGCTTTGGTTTTAAATATACTTATATTCCTGTAGATAAATGTGTTTCTGTATAGCCAGTAAACAAGCTTTACTGCTGTGTAATTTATGCACCAGGGCTTTCCCCCTTATCAGTGTTTGACTTTAATCTGATGTGTTAGAACAATGGTATGACGGAATGGGATGTTGTCCGCCTGCGGGTGTGCTCTATCTGCGTGGCCCCGTCGCTTACCGCTGGCCCGACTACCGAGTGATGCGGCACTCGGCGTCTCGTGCGGCCTGGCGTGACCCTGGGGAAGGGTTAGCGGGCGGTGGAGGGGACCCCTGCCTAGAACCAGCCCGACCACTGAGCCATACGGTACTCAGCGTCCCGAGCAGCTGGTTCACTGACCTTGTGGGTGTGGAGCACGACTGCGGCCGGCCGGCCGATTTCGGGGATCGGATCTCCTCCGGCGGAATATTCGGATCTGATTGCGGAGGACTTTCAGATCGTAGATGAATGCAGCTTCGGATCTTGCGGGATCGGCAAAGTCTTCGGATCTTACCGCAATCTCTTGCAATACCGAAGCGCGGTACACGGCCGCGCCCTTCGGATCGGATCTCGGGCTAATCGTCTGGGAACCGAACACCATCCGCTGCGCCTCTGTCCTGATGCGAGATGCAGGCACAGAGCGCTCGGTTCGGTTCGGATCTAGTTGAACACCGTACCCTGAGACTGCGGGGAATACTCAGACGATGAAGCACGGCGGAGAAATCAAGACATCAGACGAGGCTGGATGCACTGCTAAATCTGGCTTTATTATTCACAGCTCAGGCATTTATCAACTTTACACAAATTATGAATACAATGGGAATCCATGCCCGCCCTCACAGGACCCATTGGCCGTTGCAGTACGGGGAGTCGCCGATTCGGACCGGATGGTCCGAATCGGCCATTTTACGATTCGAACCAGATGGTTCGAATCGGCCATTTTCCGATTCGAATAATCTGATTGCAACCACGAGGCAATCGGAAAATGGCGGCGGGCAAGGCAGACAAAGGGAACACATTTCACAATCAACGGGGAACACTGTATTAGACCACACATAACCACATCTAATAAAAAGTACTGCAAAACTCTGTGCGTGCCACCGCACCTAAGTGTTCATGGCCAAATCAATGTCCTTGTGCACCGCCCCTGGCTGAGGGTGCTGGGCCATTCCGTGACAAATGGATTATACAATAAACATTCTTTAGCCTTCAGATCACACAACATTTGTATAATCCATTGTTCTAACACATCAGATTAAAGACAAACACTGATAAGGGGGAAAGCCCTGTTGCATAAATTACACAGCAGTAAAGCTTGTTTACTGGCTATACAGAAACACATTTATCTACAGGAATATAAGTATATTTAAAACTAAAGTTACGCCATTTTACACTAAACTAAATTAAACTAAAACCAAACGATGTAAAATATATCTAAAATCACACGATATAAATGAACATAAAGTCTCTTGGGGTTTGAAGCATGGAGCGTTACATCAGCTCCATGACATGTGTAATTTATGCAACAGGGCTTTCCCTTTATCAGTGTTTGTCTTTAATCTGATCTGTTAGAACAATGGATTATACAAATGTTGTGTGAGCTGAAGGCTAAAGAATGTAAAGAATGTAAAGAATGTTTATTGTAAATAACTGACATAATGTAATTAGTATATTGGTAGGACGAGGTGTGTCATTTATGCAAATTATGACTGTTGGACTTCAGCATAAATGGTGGCGTTTTGTTCATTAAAACTCAGAGAACTCTCAGACTGAGACAGAGAGAGAATCCTGTTGGAACATACAGCCGCGTCTGGTGTTTCATTCAGCGATGCTACACTACACTATCACCCTCAGAAGGTACCGAGCGGCCGAGGCACTGAGGACAGCGCTCCCAGTAGCTGGGCTGACAGCAACGAAGGGGTGTCTGGAGAGTCAGGACAGGCGGAAGAGAACGGTTCCGTCACAGTCACCCAGCCAATTGCTCCACTGTCTGGTCTGTCCCTTACTATTGTAGGAGCGTCGGGCCAACCCATGACTCACCCAGTCCTGGCACCCTGTAACTGTACCCTCGGGGGCCACCAGGTCCACCACAGCTTTCTGTATGTCCGTGAGTGCCCAGTCCAATTGATGGGAAGGGACTTATTGATGAAGTTACAGGCCCAAATTACGTTCCATCCTGATATAGGTGCCTCCGTATTATTCCATGCCCCGCTAACTGCATTCCCTCCTCAGAAGGCCTCTGTGTCATGCCCCACCTTTGAAAGACTGCTTATGTACCTGTAATGCACAGCCTGGCTCTAAGAACTTTGCCCTGGATCTCTTTCTTGGATTCCATTCCAGGTTTTGCCCAGGCTCAGCACCTTGTCCAGGTTCCTGGGAATCCAGCCTGAGTTTTCCTGTCCAGCCTGGGAGTTACAGCTGTAACCCATCTGCTATCAAGCCTCCATAAATAGCAGAGAGACCCAGCAAGGTTGGTTCTGCATTAAGGTTCCTGACTGAAGTCACTTGGCCGTGTGCATACCTGCAAGCTGAACCAGTGTTTCCTGTTGCTGTACAGTATCTCCAAGTCCATCCAGTGCCTTCCAGTGTCTCCAGTGCCTTCCAGTGTTTCAAGTGTCTCCAGTAACTATCCATCATCTCAGTTCCAGTCTTTATCCTGATTCCTGCCATTACTCTGCCCTGCTGTTCCTGGACACATCACCGTACACCCTCCTTCATTGCCTGGAACTTCCTGCAATCTCCACCTGCTCTGTATCCAAGATCCTTGGTCAAGACCTTTGGTTGCTGCACAAGTGTACCCTGTGCCTACAAGTGTACCCTGTGTCTACAAGTGTATCCTGTGCCTACAAGTGTATCCTATGCCTACAAGTGTATCCTGTGCCTACAAGTGTATCCTGTGCCTACAAGTGTATCCTGCTTCTATCTCCGTTCAGACCTTGGCCAAAACTTCCTGGTTACTGCACAAGTGGGTTCTCTCTACTACATAGCTCATTATCCTGTGTCTGGATATCTACCGGTGGCTCATACTGCTTTCACCACCTTCCCTGACCTTCAATCAAGGTACCATTGCCAGAAGTCCAGATTCATTCTTTGTGGACCCTGTCTGCAGTCTGGGACTACATTGCTCACCATCCTATGCTATTAGCCTTTTACCTGTGCTGTCCAGAAGGGGCATCATCTGTTTATTCCAGTGCCTGCTGCCAAGTTCCATTTGTGTTCATTAAACCTATATTATTTGCTTGCTATCCTGTCTGGCCTCCCCTCTGTGTCGACGCCTGCTGGGCTCACACCTGAACCGCACACGCCACCTGACACTCTGTGACTGGCATTTTAGCCTTGATTATGCCCAGAGAGGAGGAATGGAGAACCTTAACAAAGGAAACCAGAGGGACACCAGGGCTCGAATCGAGCGGGAACGCGCAGGAACGGCGTTCCCGCACTTCTCCCACAGCGGAACGCTGCGGGAACGCAGCGTTCCCGCTGTGACCCGAGCCCGAATGCCGCCGCCGCACATTGCCGGCGGCCGCGTGCTTCCTGTTACAAGGGCCGGTGACAGGAAGTGGAGCCGCTCGCCTGGCTGTTTCATAGATCCCAGGCGAGCGGCTGCACTTCCTGTCAGCGGCCGCTGAAGCAGGAAGCACGCGGCCGTTGGCAGAGGAGCAGCAAAGGTGAGCTGGGCTGGGGGCAGTATCCATGAGACATGGGGGGGCACTATCCATGAGACCTGGGGGGGCACTATCCATGAGACCGGGGGGGCACTATCCATGAGACCTGGGGGGCACTATCCATGAGACCTGGGGGGCACTATCCATGAGACCTGGGGGGCACTATCCATGAGACCTGGGGGGGCAATATCCATGAGACCTGGGGCAATATCCATGAGACCTGGGGCAATATCCATGAGACCTGGGGGCATATCCATGAGACCTGGGGGCATATCCATGAGACCTGGGGGCAGTATCCATGAGACCTGGGGGCAATATCCATGAGACCTGGGGCATATCCATGAGACCTGGGGCATATCCATGAGACCTGGGGCATATCCATGAGACCGGGGGCATATCCATGAGACCGGGTGGCATTATCCATGAGAGCTGGGGCAATATATACCCATATGAGCTGGGGGCAATTATATCCATGTGAACTGGGGAAAATATATCCATATAACCAGTGCTGTGTATATTATTCTGGGGGCTCAGTCCTGGGTATTATTCTGGGGGCTCAGTGCTGTGTATATTATTCTGGGGGCACAGTGTTGTGTATATTATTCTGGGGGTCTGTGCCTGGATATATATATATAGATATATAGATATATAGATAGATAGATAATATATAAAACGCGTTAGTCCAGTTGCCACAATCACGAGTATACCTGTACGTAGTGATACCTTTCACTGATCAGTATAGTTTCCAGGTTACACTCTTGAAAGCTTGTCTTTTAAATGTAAAGTTAACCCAATAAAAATGGTATCACCGGCACGCACTGCTATACTCGTGATATATATATATATTTTCTTCAGGTAATGGGGGTTGTGGAATTCGTGGGTGAGTTCCCTCACTTTTTTTCCCAGGACTTGACCCCTGAGGGACACCTCACCCGCCCCAGCTGCATGCCCCGGGGGTGTGGGCGGAAACATTCCTCCTGTTTTAGTTGAATTGAAGTCTGGTGCCAATCCTGTCAGCATACGCCAGTATCACATTCCCCAAAAAGCAAAAATTCAGACACATCTGACACGCCTCCTAGAGCATGGCATACTTAAGTTCTGTGTCTCAGCATGGAACACGCCCCTGTTGCCAGTCCAAAAAGCAGGAACCCAGGAGTATCGTCCAGTTCAGGATCTCCGGGCTGTGAATAATGCAGTGGTCTCTGCCCACCCCGTGGTACCCAATCTTTACAACCTTCTGGCCCTGATACCTGCCAGCACTACACATTACACAGTACTAGATCTAAAAGATGCTTTCTTTTATATCCGCCTGGCCTTAGAGAGTCAGGCACTATTCGCTTTCCAATGGGAAAAAAGACAATTAACCTGGACAAGACTGCCGCAGGGATTCAAGAATTCCCCTACTCTGTTCAGCACTGCTCTGGCCCAGGATTTAGCCCATTTTCATTCTGATGCCCAGAGGAGTGTCCTCCTGCAGTATGTAGATGACCTCCTGTTAGCCTCCCCCTCGTATGACACCTGCCTCGCTGCAACACGGGATCTCCTACAGCTCCTGTACGAAGCTGGATATAAGGTGTCATGCCGGAAGGCTCAGATATGCGCAACCTCAGTTAAATATCTTGGTTTCCATCTGCAAGGGGACCAGAGGATGATGGGTCCTGAAAGAAAGGAAGCTGTATGTCGTATTCCCTTGCCTCGCTCCCGAAGACAAGTCAGGGAATTTCTGGGAGCAGCTGGATTTTGTCGTATTTGGATTCCTAATTTCGCCTTGATTGCAAAACCATTATATGCCTCCTCAAAAGGGGGAGAACATGACCCCTTTGTATGGGGCCCTGATCAGACCGAGTCCTTCCAGACGCTAAAGAAGTGCCTCATGGAAGCCCCCGCCCTGGGGCTCCCTGACCACCAGCGACCATTCTGTCTACATGTCCATGAACACCTGCATACAGCTACTGGGGTCTTAACCCAATACCTTGGCTCATGGCAACGCCCAGTCGCCTACCTGTCCAAGCAGTTAGACCACGTAGCAGCTGGTCTGCCCCCCTGTCTGCGAGCTGTGGCCGCCACTGCTCTTCTGGTAGCAGAGGCAGACAAACTGACTCTGGGACAAGAAATCCATGTTCGTGTCTCGCATGCAGTACAAGCACTGCTAGACTACAAGGGAAACTACTGGTTCAGTAACAGCCGAATGACAAGGTACCAAGCCATGTTCTATGAGAATCCCAGAATTCATCTGGAAACCAGTAGTACTTTGAATCCTGCCACCTTGCTCCCGGACGAGCAGGAAGAGCTACCTACTCATCAGTGCCTTCAGGTGATGGATGAAACGTTCTCCAGCAGGCCAGATCTGGGAGATAGACCCCTGGAGGTGTACGACACTCAAGTATTCACAGATGGAAGCAGTTTCATAGAAGACGGAAGAAGAAAAGCTGGGTACGCAGTCACAACCTTAGAGAAGGTCTGGGAAGCAGAGCCTTTACCAGCTGGAACTTCTGCCCAATTGGCTGTATTGATTGCTCTAACCCGAGCTCTACAGCTCGCGCATGGACAGCGTATTAATATCTACACTGACTCAAAATATGCATTCATGACTATACATGCCCATGGAGCACTCTATAAGGAGAGGGGCCTCCTGACGTCCACAGGAAAACAAGTCAAATACGCCACAGAGATTTTAGCCCTCTTGGAAGCCGTCTGGGTACCTGAAGCAGTAAGTGTAATCCACTGCCGGGACATCAGAAGGGACAAGAATTTGTCCCTCGGGGAAACCGAAAAGCTGACCAAGCAGCCAAGGAAGCTGCAAGACGCTCCCGGCCAGTGGTGGCCGCCCTGATACCTGCACCTCTGACAGAATGGGTTCCGGTATATTCAGAAACAGAACGCCAATGGTTAACTTCTGAGCCCAGTGCCTACGACCCCAGTGGATGGTATATCCTAAAAGACAGCCGTAGTGTGGTACCCTCTACCATAGCCCCAGAGTTAGTCTGGAGTCTGCATGATAGTACGCATGGCGGACGAACTGCTAGGAAGAAACAGAACTCGAGTTCTATGTGCCACACCTGCCATCCTTCTGTAAGACTGACTCAGCAGTGCCCCACTTGTGCACGGAACAACCCCAGACAGGGACCTACCTTGCCTCCCGGTAGAGTCTCCGTAGGACTGATACCACTGTCATCCCTACAGGTGGATTTTACAGTTATGCCTCCCTGTAAAGGCTACAAGTACCTCCTGGTGTTCATCTGTACCTTAACCGGCTGGGTAGAAGCGTACCCCACCCGTACTGAGAAGGCCACAGGAGTGGTTCGGTGTCTCATGAATGAGATCATTCCACGCTATGGGATACCATCAGAGATCGGCTCTGATAATGGGCCCGCCTTTGTCCACCAAGTACTGCAGGCCTTGGCCCAAACCCTACAAATCAGGTGGAAATTACATACGGCCTACCGGCCTCAAAGCTCAGGGAAGGTGGAGCGTATGAATCGCACTTTGAAAAACAGGCTTGCAAAAACATGCCAAGAAACCTCCTTGAAGTGGCTGGAAGCTCTACCTATGGTACTGTTTCATATCCAGTGTAGTCCTACTGCTCCTCTGAACCTTAGCCCCTATGAGTTGTTGTTGGGGCGTCCCAATCCACTGATAAAAACGGTGACTGGTGACCTTCAGACACTGGGTGAAAGCACTCTCCGCCACCAAGTGATTCAGTTAGGCCGTTCCTTGTCTGTTCTACACAGATGGGTAAATGAGAACATGCCTTTCTTCCTATATCCTCCTCTGCATCAGTATGTCCCTGGTGATTATGTTTGGGTCAAAGAATGGAAAGTTGAGCCGTTAGGCCCAAAGTGGAGGGGCCCTTACTGTATTCTGTTATCTACTCCCACAGCAATAAAAGTCTCCCACAGCAGTAAAAGTTGCAGAAGTGGTCCCGTGGATACACCACTCTCGTCTGAAACCCACTGCACCTCCACTGCCAACAGGGGATCCAAAGTGGAGAAGTCATCCTGATCCAGACAATCCTCTGAAACTGCGTCTCACAGCTACCTTCTGATATCAGCAAGTAGGTGTTTTGAGGGCCACAATAAAGCCTGACCACCTGCCAGCGAGGGAAAGACGGGTTTGTTTAGCCAAAAGGTTACCTGTGAAATTATGCCTCACTCTCGTCTGATCTGCTGATATCCGCCAGCGAGTGGTTTTGAAGGACATAATAACGCCTGATCACTTGCCAACGAGGGAGAGACGGTTTTTTAGCCCAAAGGGCTGCCCGCGAAACTATTCTTCACAGATCATCCACTCTGCAGCCCTCACTCCAGAAGCTGAGGTGCCTTCGCACAGTATAAGAATGGAAGGGAACAGAAGAGCAGGAATCCGAAACACACATACTGTAATAATCGCCTCTGGTGTTCTTATATTATTGATAACTGTGATTGTCCAGTATATAGGCCCGTATACTCCACTCGAATTGAGTGAGCCCCAGGTATATCATGAAAAACCAGCAACTGAAGGCCTTGTGCAGCACCGTGAAAAACGAAGCCTGGTATCTCAGAATTTGTTAATCAAATATAAATATGCTTTTGCCAACCGATCAGGCCATGAAGCCTGTTGGGTCTGTAGTAGATTACACCCAGACACTATGTATATTCCCCTTATGGCAGTACCATGGTCCTATGAAAGTGAATCCTTAACCCCTGCTGGCACCTCCCATTTCCTTTATAAAATCGTAAATAATACAGTTCTGACCCCTTTGACAGTTATAGGCCCAAGTAGGCCACCTCTCTGGTGTCTCCAAATAGGCCTCAACCATTCCCAAGGGGCAGCCCACTGTAACCAAGCCTTGGTGAACGTCACAGCATCGGGAAGTACAGTACTCAAGGCAACCTATGGGAGACCATCAGCCTGCAGGGGAGGGAAAGGGATAGGGATCGGTTCTGGACATGGGTTAATAGGACAAATGCCTCTGGAGCGGCCGGCCAGGCCATAATAACTCTCCTCATGGATCTTACCTATATAGCCCATGTCCATCGCTTTAGCATAAATAAAGCTGAGCCTGAGCCCGGTTGCACTGACTAATGGGCTGTACTTATGTTGTGGAAAGCAATGCTATCTGTGGCCCGACCTGAACACACTCTGCTGGTGGTACGTTGCATATGTAGTACCTTGGGAGACCATAGTATCGGGTCCAGAAGTAGGAGTACTGGCGTACCCCAGGTACCCCATTCAGTTGCCAGGAAGGCAGAAGCGGGACCTTTTTACAGAAGGAGATCAAGTTTGGTCCTGGTTCCCTTCCTCCACTGGGTGGGGTATCGAGATGATGCACAGGCTCAATAATTATTCGATTGTTAATGTATGAAATCCTCAACTTAACTAGCACCGATATACAACTTTTAAACACCGAACTTAGAGAACTGCGTAAAGTACAGATTACACATGAGTTAGCCCTAGAACAAATAGCAGGCGCTATGAATGGGTTATGTGAGGTGACCCTGGGATATGATTGTTGTACATATATTCATAACAGTACATATACGACCCCTGATTACTATGAGGTCATTAACTCCCACCAGGAAAAGGTGTATCAGTTGCAGTACCAAGCAAGGAGAATGGCTGAAGAGGGATGGAACCCCTTTAAGGTTTTGGGGTCTTTTGGGGATTTTTTTTGTTCCATATTGGGGTCCCTACAACACGGTGTTTCTGTTATTCTCATGATTGGTATTGTTATCTTGGTCTGTTATTTAGGGTATAAAGTCATTTTATGTATCCTGGCCCACTGCACGGTCAACAAGAAAAATCAACCCCAACCTAATTATAGATCCCTCATGGTGTAGCACCCGAATACAGGGCACTCACAGACTAAGCATTGCTATTTTCCTCTGGAACCTGGGTATTTTCCCCCGGCAGTTCCCTCATCCTATAACCTCAGATCCAGGACCAGCACCTTACTTGCAATACCGCAATACAAAAAGAAAATGGCTCGATCCTCATTTTCCTACAGAGCACTGCAAATATGGAATAACCTCCCAGACACCGTCAAATCTTCCCCCAGTCTAAAGTCCCTTAAGACTTCCCTATTAACATACCTCAATACGGAATGCACCTGTAAACATGTAACATAATAACTTTATTTCCTCCATATTTATTTTTCTGTTAATCTGTATATTTGGTCTTGTGTTAATTTCTTGCATTTTACTATTTTGTATTTCTGTAACCACTCAATGTTCTCGAACCCAGGACATACTTGAAAACGAGAGAAATCTCAATGTATCCTTCCTGGTAAAATCCTTTTATAAATAAATAAAAATAAATAAATTTTATAGTTGGCTAGGAGCCCATGAAAGCATGGACTCGTGGCCAAAAGGGGGGAATGAAGGAGGAATGGGTTGGCGAAAAATAGTTTGTATTAAAAGATTATGTAACCTTAACTGATACCGTTTAATAAAGTTCTCAAAGGGTTAACCTGAGCCGTGTGCAAAAGAAGTTTGTCCAGGTGTCCAGCAAGCAAGTCGGCCACGGCATGAGCCTATACCACGATTCCTGAATAGATTCGAGGGAACGGCCGCTAATGAGATTCTGGTCTTTTGTTATCTGTAAATCTATACCACCAACTGAAAGGTTTCCCTCGACATTGAGGCAATAAAATGGATATGTAAAAGTGCATCTGGACTCAGTGCTGGTCGTCCTGCTATGATGTCACTGAGTCTCGGGGAATAAATCCTGCCTTCCTGAAGAATCTCTATCTGGGTATTATTTCTCTGCCGCGGCACGAAATCCCTAAAATCTGATTCCTATTTCAATATAGGTAAGTGAAACAATGTTGCACACATATGACCAATAGCTCCACATTTCCTTTTCTGACCATCCGGCCCAGGCCATCAGTCATGTTCCCCTTCCTTAAAGGTACAGGGGATTCTTTCTGTGATACGCTCACACACACTGCACGTTACTGGGATTCGCAGCACTGAATAACCGTCCTACGAATGAATGTAAACCCAACATATATTCTGTTCGTCCATATCCGTGTTACTGGATGCCGGTGTCTCTGTGCATTTGTAATCTGCGTGTAACATTGATCGTGGTACATCAGCAGGCGTGTGGCCTGACCTGCACAAACCATAACCACAAGGTAGAGGAAGGGAGTATATTTAAAAGGAAACAAAGTAGCAAAACAAGAGGACATAGTCTTAGATTAGAGGGGCAAAGGTTTAAAAGTAACATCAGGAAGCATTATTTTACTGAGAGGGTGGTGGATACATGGAACAGTCTTCCAGTAGAAGTGGTAGAGGCCAAAACAGTAATTGAATTTAAGCAAGCATGGGATAGGCATAAGGCTATCCTAAACAAAAGATAAATCCAGGTAAAGTATCCATGTAATTGGGCAGACTAGATGGGCCGAAAGGTTCTTATCTGACCACATTTTTCTATGTTTCTATAACCTGGTGGGAAGTGCATTGTCGTCAGGTGGTGTCGGTGCGCTCCTGCCAGTCCTCTCCAGCATAAAGCAACTGAATATATGTGAGTAATTGGTGTGGATTGGTAAATGCTGAGTGCACTGTCAGTGCGCCGCGAGTTTAGAGCTGAGTGCAATGGCGGCGCGAGGCTGGAGCTGAGTGCACTGAGTGCAGAGTCCACTGTCAGCGGGGGCGAGGCTGGAGCTGAGTGCACTGTCAGCAGGGGGGTGAGGCTGGAGCTGAGTGCACTGTCAGCGGGGAGTGAGGCTGGAGTCTGTTCCAGTTTCATTTCCTCTGGGAATGTTTAATGTGAGTCCTGGTTTTTTTCGGCACGTGGTGGTAATGACCTCTCGCCCCCGGGGCCACCTTACCTGTTACCCTCTTGCTTTTACAGAGGACACGTGGAACGTGTTAGTTTCAGGAGAAATGATGCTCCACATACCGTCACGGGACAGATGGACACTTTCACCGGAACGGGACAGAGGGCCCATCTACCTGTGAGGAAGGGGGGGGGGGCCATGACTGCTGGGCTGGGCCGGACAGTCAGGAAGGTATGGAGGGAGTGATTGGCTTGTAAGTAAGTGGTATATAAAGCCCTTTAGGGGAGGGTCTTACCTTTATCTGGTCAGGCACACAGCGCGGGTGATAGAAATTCCCGCCCGCCCCTTGGTTCGGTGCTATGGTTGGTGTGATGCCTTGCCAGCAACGGAACAGATAAGGAATACGCCGCCTTCGGGTGGGCATTGGGGAGACGACCCTCACTTGAATAAGGTCAGGTGGGGCGATGAGCTCATGGAAAATAATTGGTGTAACTGCCTTCCGCAGGACATGCGCGAGAGGGTGAGAAATATATGGAGGAAGAAAATGGATTTACATGTTGGTTTTCAATAAAAGCTGTGGCCACGCCCCTTTCCAATACAGAAGCGTGTGTGGTTATTGGGGGGAAAGTGTATGGCTGAACCGGGAGGTCACAGACCTAAGCAGTCAGGCACGGTTTGGCCGCTGATTCAGACTCTGATGATGTCACAGGGCCGCGGCAGGACACGCTGCTGTAACGCATCACTGACCAGCTGTGCCAAGGAGTCCAGCCGGTGACATGACCAGCCGACCTCAAAACCACTAGAGACCCCGACTCTGTATGAACATTTATAACTGTGTGTCAGCCGGTGTGTCAGCGAGCAGCCGGTGTGTCAGCGAGCAGCCGGTATATCAGCGAGCAGCCGGTGTGTCAGCGAGCAGCCGGTGTGTCAGCGAGCAGCCGGTGTGTCAGTGAGCAGCCGGTGTGTCAGCGAGCAGCCGGTGTGTCTGGAGGCGACAAGACAAAAGGCAGAGAGTGCGGCTAATCCGCAGAATGTCCCGAATTCCAAAACACTCAGCGCTTCGACCGCATGACAATCCGCACCTCTCCGCACACCGGGCCTCCGCACACCATCATCCCTCTATACTCTAATCATGCATTATCACCGTATACACCGTTTACTTCACACGAGATTTCAACCACCAAGGCGGCCTCTGCTACAGCACCGCACACCGCGGCCCACAATCCCTTAACACTGCATAAGGCGGCAAAGCAGTCACTCTATATAGTGATTGGTGTGTCTGGATAGTGGGAGATGCAGTCAGGGATAGTCACCGTATATAGTGATTGGTGTGTCTGGATAGTGGGAGATGCAGTCAGGGATAGTCACTGTATATAGTGACTGGTGTGTCTGGATAGTGGGAGATGCAGTCAGGGATAGTCACTGTATATAGTGATTGCGTGACTGGATAGTGGGAGATGCAGTCAGGGATAGTCACTGTGTAAAGTGATTGGTGTGTCTGGATAGTGGGAGATGCAGTCAGGGATAGTCACTGTATATAGTGATTAGTGTGTCTGGATAGTGGGAGATGCAGTCAGGGATAGTCACTGTATATAGTGATTGCATGTCTGGATAGTGGGAGATGCAGTCAGGGATAGTCACTGTATATAGTGATTGCATGTCTGGATAGTGGGAGATGCAGTCAGGGATAGTCACTGTATATAGTGATTGCATGTCTGGATAGTGGGAGATGCAGTCAGGGATAGTCACTGTATATAGTGATTGGTGTGTCTGAATAGTGGGAGATGCAGTCAGGGATAGTCACTGTATATAGTGATTGCATGTCTGGATAGTGGGAGATGCAGTCAGGGATAGTCACTGTATATAGTGATTGGTGTGTCTGGATAGTGGGAGATGCATTCAGGGATAGTGACTGTATATAGTGATTGGTGTGTCTGGATAGTGGTAGATGCAGTCATGGATAGTCACTGTATATAGTGATTGGTGTGTCTGGATAGTGGGAGATGCAGTCATGGATAGTCACTGTATATAGTGATTGGTGTGTCTGGATAGTGGGAGATGCAGTCAGGGATAGTCACTGTATATAGTGATTGCATGTCTGGATAGTGGGAGATGCAGTCAGGGATAGTCTCTGTATATAGTGTTCGGTGTGTCTGAATAGTGGGAGATGCAGTCAGGGATAGTCACTGTATATAGTGATTGCGTGACTGGATAGTGGGAGATGCAGTCAGGGAAGGTCACTGTATATAGTGATTGCGTGACTGGATAGTGGGTGATGCAGTCAGGGATAGTCGCTCTATATAGTGATTGGTGTGTCTGGATAGTGGGAGATGCAGTCAGGGATAGTCACTGTATATAGTGATTGGTGTGTCTGGATAGTGGGAGATGCAGTCAGGGATAGTCACTGTATATAGTGATTGCATGTCTGGATAGTGGGAGATGCAGTCAGGGATAGTCACTGTATATAGTGATTGCATGTCTGGATAGTGGGAGATGCAGTCAGGGATAGTCACTGTATATAGTGATTGCATGTCTGGATAGTGGGAGATGCAGTCAGGGATAGTCACTGTATATAGTGATTGGTGTGTCTGGATAGTGGGAGATGCATTCAGGGATAGTGACTGTATATAGTGATTGGTGTGTCTGGATAGTGGTAGATGCAGTCATGGATAGTCACTGTATATAGTGATTGGTGTGTCTGGATAGTGGGAGATGCAGTTATGGATAGTCACTGTATATAGTGATTGGTGTGTCTGGATAGTGGGAGATGCAGTCAGGGATAGTCACTGTATATAGTGATTGCATGTCTGGATAGTGGGAGATGCAGTCAGGGATAGTCTCTGTATATAGTGATCGGTGTGTCTGAATAGTGGGAGATGCAGTCAGGGATAGTCACTGTATATAGTGATTGCGTGACTGGATAGTGGGAGATGCAGTCAGGGAAGGTCACTGTATATAGTGATTGCGTGACTGGATAGTGGGTGATGCAGTCAGGGATAGTCGCTCTATATAGTGATTGGTGTGTCTGGATAGTGGGAGATGCAGTCAGGGATAGTCACTGTATATAGTGATTGGTGTGTCTGGATAGTGGGAGATGCAGTCAGGGATAGTCACTGTATATAGTGATTGCATGTCTGGATAGTGGGAGATGCAGTCAGGGATAGTCACTGTATATAGTGATTGCATGTCTGGATAGTGGGAGATGCAGTCAGGGATAGTCACTGTATATAGTGATTGCATGTCTGGATAGTGGGAGATGCAGTCAGGGATAGTCACTGTATATAGTGATTGGTGTGTCTGGATAGTGGGAGATGCATTCAGGGATAGTGACTGTATATAGTGATTGGTGTGTCTGGATAGTGGGAGATGCAGTCATGGATAGTCACTGTATATAGTGATTGGTTGCATGTCTGGATAGTGGGAGATGCAGTTATGGATAGTCACTGTATATAGTGATTGGTGTGTCTGGATAGTGGGAGACGCAGTCAGGGATAGTCACTGTATATAGTGATTGCATGTCTGGATAGTGGGAGATGCAGTCAGGGATAGTCTCTGTATATAGTGATCGGTGTGTCTGAATAGTGGGAGATGCAGTCAGGGATAGTCACTGTATATAGTGATTGCGTGACTGGATAGTGGGAGATGCAGTCAGGGAAGGTCACTGTATATAGTGATTGCGTGACTGGATAGTGGGTGATGCAGTCAGGGATAGTCGCTCTATATAGTGATTGGTGTGTCTGGATAGTGGGAGATGCAGTCAGGGATAGTCACTGTATATAGTGATTGGTGTGTCTGGATAGTGGGAGATGCAGTCAGGGATAGTCACTGTATATAGTGATTGCGTATCTGGATAGTGGGAGATGCAGTCAAGGATAGTCACTGTATATAGTGATTGCGTGTCTGGATAGTGGGAGATGCCATCAGGGATAGTCACTGTATATAGTGATTATTGTGTCTGGATAGCGGGAGATGCAGTCAGGGATAGTCACTGTATATAGTGATTGCATGTCTGGATAGTGGGAGATGCAGTCAGGGATAGTCACTGTATATAGTGATTGGTGTGTCTGGATAGTGGGAGATGCAGTCAGGGATATATCACATGTATATGTGGATTGAGAAGTGATTGTGTCTGGATAGTGGGAGATGCAGTCGGGGATAGTCACTGTATATAGTGATTGCATGTCTGGATAGTGGGAGTTGCAGTCAGGGATAGTCACTGTATATAGTGATTGGTGTGTCTGGATAGTGGGAGATGCAGTCGGATAGTCACTGTATATATGAGTGATTGGTGTCTGGATAGTGGGAGATGCAGTCAGGGATAGTCACTGTATATAGTGATTGCGTGTCTGGATAGTGGGTGATGCAGTCAGGGATAGTCGCTCTCTATATAGTGATATTGCGTGACTGTGGATAGTGGGTGATGCAGTCAGGATAGTCACTGTATATAGTGATTGGTGTGTCTGGATAGTGGGAGATGCAGTCAGGGATAGTCCGTGATTATATCAATGTGATGGTAGTGTCATCCAGGGATGTATTGTGTCTGGATAGTGGGAGATGCAGTCAGGGATAGTCACTGTATATAGTGATTGCGTATCTGGATAGTGGGAGATGCAGTCAAGGATAGTCACTGTATATAGTGATTGCGTGTCTGGATAGTGGGAGATGCAGTCAGGGATAGTCACTGTATATAGTGATTGCGTGTCTGGATAGTGGGAGATGCAGTCAGGGATAGTCACTGTATATAGTGATTGGTGTGTCTGGATAGTTTGAGATGCAGTCAGGGATAGTCACTGTATATAGTGATTGGTGTGTCTGGATAGTGGGAGATGCAGTCGGGGATAGTCACTGTATATAGTGATTGGTGTGTCTGGATAGTGGGAGATGCAGTCGGATAGTCACTGTATATAGTGATTGCGTGTCTGGATAGTGGGAGATGCAGTCAGGGATAGTCACTGTATATAGTGATTGCGTGTCTGGATAGTGGGTGATGCAGTCAGTGATAGTCGCTCTATATAGTGATTGCGTGACTGGATAGTGGGTGATGCAGTCAGGGATAGTCGCTCTATATAGTGATTGATGTGTCTGGATAGTGGGAGATGCAGTCAGGGATAGTCACTGTATATAGTGATTGGTGTGTCTGGATAGTGGGAGATGCAGTCAGGGATAGTCACTGTATATAGTGATTGCGTATCTGGATAGTGGGAGATGCAGTCAAGGATAGTCACTGTATATAGTGATTGCGTGTCTGGATAGTGGGAGATGCCGTCAGGGATAGTCACTGTATATAGTGATTATTGTGTCTGTATAGTGGGAGATGCAGTCAGGGATAGTCACTGTATATAGTGATTGCGTGTCTGGATAGTGGGAGATGCAGTCAGGGATAGTCACTGTATATAGTGATTGGTGTGTCTGGAGGAGATGTGGGAGATGCAGTCGGGATAGTCACTGTATATAGTGATTGCAGTGTCTGGATAGTGGGAGTTGCAGTCAGGGATAGTCACTGTATATAGTGATTGGTGTGTCTGGATAGTGGGAGATGCAGTCGGATAGTCACTGTATATAGTGATTGCGTGTCTGGATAGTGGGAGATGCAGTCAGGGATAGTCACTGTATATAGTGATTGCGTGTCTGGATAGTGGGTGATGCAGTCAGGGATAGTCGCTCTATATAGTGATTGCGTGACTGGATAGTGGGTGATGCAGTCAGGGATAGTCGCTCTATATAGTGATTGGTGTTTCTGGATAGTGGGAGATGCAGTCAGGGATAGTCACTATATATAGTGATTGGTGTGTCTGGATAGTGGGAGATGCAGTCAGGGATAGTCACTGTATATAGTGATTGCGTATCTGGATAGTGGGAGATGCAGTCAAGGATAGTCACTGTATATAGTGATTGCGTGTCTGGATAGTGGGAGATGCAGTCAGGGATAGTCACTGTATATAGTGATTATTGTGTCTGGATAGTGGGAGATGCAGTCAGGGATAGTCACTGTATATAGTGATTGCGTGTCTGGATAGTTTGAGATGCAGTCAAGGATAGTCACTGTATATAGTGATTGCGTGTCTGGATAGTGGGAGATGCCGTCAGGGATAGTCACTGTATATAGTGAATATTGTGTCTGTATAGTGGGAGATGCAGTCAGGGATAGTCACTGTATATAGTGATTGCGTGTCTGGATAGTGGGAGATGCAGTCAGGGATAGTCACTGTATATAGTGATTGTGTGTCTGGATAGTGGGAGATGCAGTCAGGGATAGTCACTGTATATAGTGATTGGTGTGTCTGGATAGTGGGAGATGCAGTCGGGGATAGTCACTGTATATAGTGATTGCATGTCTGGATAGTGGGAGTTGCAGTCAGGGATAGTCACTGTATATAGTGATTGGTGTGTCTGGATAGTGGGAGATGCAGTCGGATAGTCACTGTATATAGTGATTGCGTGTCTGGATAGTGGGAGATGCAGTCAGGGATAGTCACTGTATATAGTGATTGCGTGTCTGGATAGTGGGTGATGCAGTCAGGGATAGTCGCTCTATATAGTGATTGCGTGACTGGATAGTGGGTGATGCAGTCAGGGATAGTCGCTCTATATAGTGATTGGTGTTTCTGGATAGTGGGAGATGCAGTCAGGGATAGTCACTATATATAGTGATTGGTGTGTCTGGATAGTGGGAGATGCAGTCAGGGATAGTCACTGTATATAGTGATTGCGTATCTGGATAGTGGGAGATGCAGTCAAGGATAGTCACTGTATATAGTGATTGCGTGTCTGGATAGTGGGAGATGCAGTCAGGGATAGTCACTGTATATAGTGATTATTGTGTCTGGATAGTGGGAGATGCAGTCAGGGATAGTCACTGTATATAGTGATTGCGTGTCTGGATAGTGGGAGATGCAGTCAGGGATAGTCACTGTATATAGTGATTGGTGTGTCTGGATATAGTGAGGAATGCAGTCAGGGATAGTCACTGTATATAGTGATTGCATGTCTGGATAGTGGGAGATGCAGTCAGGGATAGTCACTGTATATAGTGATTGCATGTCTGGATAGTGGGAGTTGCAGTCAGGGATAGTCACTGTATATAGTGATTGGTGTGTCTGGATAGTGGGAGATGCAGTCGGATAGTCACTGTATATACCACCCAACTCACTGACGCAACCATCAATCACTCTCACCTTACAGTCCTCTCCTCCTGTTTCCAACCCCAACCCTCCTAGATTGTGAGTTCCTACGGGAATAGGGCCCTCATCTCCTCCTGTACTGTTTGTCAAATGTTGTTCAATGTATTGTAACCCTGTCTATACTGTGCTTATTGTACAGCGCTGCGGAATATGCTGGCGCTTTATAAATAAAGAATAAATAATAATAATAATAATAATATAGTGTTTGCGTGTCTGGATAGTGGGAGATGCAGTCAGGGATAGTCACTGTATGTGACAGATCTCTGTACCCCAACAGGGTCACATCTGCCAATGCAGCTTCCTCACAGGACCCCCGTGTTCTAACCCAGCCAGACTCCTGTGCCTTCCTCCAGTCCTTAGACGAAGCTTAAGGACCGAGACCCCATAGAGCCTGCAGCAACCCCAGAAATAAGGCGACGCTGTAGATCTGTGGTCTTTGGGTTAGAAATGGAACTGGTTTGCTTTAATCAGAGACACATTTATACAGTCACACATAGGTCATTTACATAAAATCACAACATCTTTTAAGGGAGGTTTTGGTGTAATCTAAATACATTTAGGTAGACGGTTACATTCAATATTATGTAACATTTCGAAAGGAGTCAAAACAAGGGATTATGATAACAGGTACACAAGGGCCAGACAATAGATAATGAGGGAGAATTTGCATAATCCAGATTACACACCTAATTACATTGCTCTAATTCAACAATGAAATAAGATTCAAACTGAATCACAAAGACTAGACAATGCATTCCTACACAATCACAAAGACTAGACAATGCATTCCTACACAATCACAAAGACTAGACAATGCATTCCTACACAATCATAAAGACTAGACAATGCATTCCTACACAATCACAAAGACTAGACAATGCATTCCTACACAATCACAAAGACTAGACAATGCATTCCTACACAATCACAAAGACTAGACAATGCATTCCTACACAATCACAAAGACTAGACAATGCATTCCTACACAATCACAAAGACTAGACAATGCATTCCTACACAATCACAAAGACTAGACAATGCATTCCTACACAATCACAAAGACTAGACAATGCATTCCTACACAATCACAAAGACTAGACAATGCATTCCTACACAATCACAAAGACTAGACAATGCTTTCCTACACAATCACAAAGACTAGACAATGCATTCCTACACAATCACAAAGACTAGACAATGCATTCCTACACAATCACAAAGACTAGACAATGCATTCCTACACAATCACAAAGACTAGACAATGCATTCCTACACAATCACAAAGACTAGACAATGCTTTCCTACACAATCACAAAAGACTAGACAATGCATTCCTACACAATCACAAAGACTAGACAATGCATTCCTACACAATCACTAAGACTAGACAATGCATTCCTACACAATCACAAAGACTAGACAATACATTCCTACACAATCACAAAGACTAGACAATGCATTCCTACACAATCAAAGACTAGACAATGCATTCCTACACAATCCCAAAGACTAGACAATGCATTCCTACACAATCACAAAGACTAGACAATGCATTCCTACACAATCACAAAGACTAGACAATGCATTCCTACACAATCACAAAGACTAGACAATGCATTCCTACACAATCACAAAGACTAGACAATGCATTCCTACACAATCACAAAGACTAGACAATGCATTCCTACACAATCACAAAGACTAGACAATGCATTCCTACACAATCACAAAGACTAGACAATGCTTTCCTACACAATCACAAAGACTAGACAATGCATTCCTACACAATCACAAAGACTAGACAATGCATTCCTACACAATCACAAAGACTAGACAATGCATTCCTACACAATCACAAAGACTAGACAATGCATTCCTACACAATCACAAAGACTAGACAATGCTTTCCTACACAATCACAAAGACTAGACAATGCATTCCTACACACAATCACAAAAGACTAGACAATGCATTCTACACACAATCACTAAGACTAGACAATGCTTTCCTACACTAGACAATGCATTCCTACACAATCACAAAGACTAGACAATGCATTCCTACACAATCACAAAGACTAGACAATGCATTCCTACACAATCACAAAGACTAGACAATGCATTCCTACACAATCAAAGACTAGACAATGCATTCCTACACAATCCCAAAGACTAGACAATGCATTCCTACACAATCAAAGACTAGACAATGCATTCCTACACAATCACAAAGACTAGACAATGCTTTCCTACACAATCACAAAGACTAGACAATGCATTCCTACACAATCACAAAGACTAGACAATACATTCCTACACAATCACAAAAGAGAGCAATGCATTCCTACACAATCACAAAGACTAGACAATGCATTCCTACACAACAATCACAAAGACTAGACAATGCATTCCTACACAATCACAAAGACTAGACAATGCTTTCCTACACAATCACAAAGACTAGACAATGCATTCCTACACAATCACAAAGACTAGACAATGCATTCCTACACAATCACAAAGACTAGACATTGCATTCCTACACAATCACAAAGACTAGACAATGCATTCCTACACAATCACAAAGACTAGACAATGCATTCCTACACAATCACAAAGACTAGACAATGCTTTCCTACACAATCACAAAGACCAGACAATGCATTCACACAATCACAAAGACTAGACAATGCATTCCTACACAATCACAAAGACTAGACAATGCTTTCCTACACAATCACAAAGACTAGACAATGCTTTCCTACACAATCACAAAGACCAGACAATGCATTCCTACACAATCACAAAGACTAGACAATGCTTTCCTACACAATCACAAAGACCAGACAATGCATTCCTACACAATCACAAAGACTAGACAATGCATTCCTACACAATCACAAAGACTAGACAATGCTTTCCTACACAATCACAAAGACTAGACAATGCATTCCTACACAATCACAAAGACTAGACAATGCATTCCTACACAATCACAAAGACTAGACAATGCATTCCTACACAATCACAAAGACTAGACAATGCATTCCTACACAATCACAAAGACTAGACAATACATTCCTACACAATCACAAAGACTAGACAATGCATTCCTACACAATCACAAAGACTAGACAATGCTTTCCTACACAATCACAAAGACTAGACAATGCTTTCCTACACAATCACAAAGACTAGACAATGCATTCCTACACAATCACAAAGACTAGACAATGCTTTCCTACACAATCACAAAGACTAGACAATGCATTCCTACACAATCACAAAGACTAGACAATGCATTCCTACACAATCACAAAGACTAGACAATGCTTTCCTACACAATCACAAAGACTAGACAATACATTCCTACACAATCACAAAGACTAGACAATGCATTCCTACACAATCACAAAGACTAGACAATGCATTCCTACACAATCACAAAGACTAGACAATGCTTTCCACACAACAATCACAAAGACTAGACAATGCATTCCTACACAATCACTAAGACTAGACAATGCATTCCTACACAATCACAAAGACTAGACAATGCATTCCTACACAATCACAAAGACTAGACAATGCATTCCTACACAATCACAAAGACTAGACAATGCTTTCCTACACAATCACAAAGACTAGACAATGCATTCCTACACAATCACAAAGACTAGACAATGCATTCCTACACAATCACAAAGACTAGACAATGCATTCCTACACAATCACAAAGACTAGACAATGCTTTCCTACACAATCACAAAGACTAGACAATGCATTCCTACACAATCACTAAGACTAGACAATGCATTCCTACACAATCACAAAGACTAGACAATGCATTCCTACACAATCACTAAGACTAGACAATGCATTCCTACACAATCACTAAGACTAGACAATACATTCCTACACAATCACAAAGACTAGACAATGCATTCCTACACAATCACAAAGACTAGACAATGCATTCCTACACAATCACAAAGACTAGACAATGCTTTCCTACACAATCACAAAGACTAGACAATGCATTCCTACACAATCACTAAGACTAGACAATGCATTCCTACACAATCACAAAGACTAGACAATGCATTCCTACACAATCACTAAGACTAGACAATGCATTCCTACACAATCACTAAGACTAGACAATGCATTCCTACACAATCACAAAGACTAGACAATGCATTCCTACACAATCACAAAGACTAGACAATGCTTTCCTACACAATCACTAAGACTAGACAATGCTTTCCTACACAATCACAAAGACTAGACAATGCATTCCTACACAATCACAAAGACTAGACAATGCATTCCTACACAATCACAAAGACTAGACAATGCATTCCTACACAATCACAAAGACTAGACAATGCATTCCTACACAATCACAAAGACTAGACAATGCATTCCTACACAATCACAAAGACTAGACAATGCATTCCTACACAATCACAAAGACTAGACAATGCATTCCTACACAATCACAAAGACTAGACAATGCATTCCTACACAATCACAAAGACTAGACAATGCTTTCCTACACAATCACAAAGACTAGACAATGCATTCCTACACAATCACAAAGACTAGACAATGCATTCCTACACAATCACAGACTAGACAATGCTTTCCTACACAATCACAAAGACTAGACAATGCATTCCTACACAATCACAAAGACTAGACAATGCATTCCTACACAATCACAAAGACTAGACAATGCTTTCCTACACAATCACAAAGACTAGACAATACATTCCTACACAATCACAAAGACTAGACAATGCTTTCCTACACAATCACAAAGACTAGACAATGCTTTCCTACACAATCACTAAGACTAGAAAATGCATTCCTACACAATCACAAAGACTAGACAATGCATTCCTACACAATCACAAAGACTAGACAATGCATTCCTACACAATCACAAAGACTAGACAATGCATTCCTACACAATCACAAAGACTAGACAATGCATTCCTATACAATCACAAAGACTAGACAATGCATTCCTACACAATCACAAAGACTAGACAATGCTTTCCTACACAATCACAAAGACTAGACAATGCTTTCCTACACAATCACAAAGACTAGACAATGCATTCCTACACAATCACAAAGACTAGACAATGCATTCCTACACAATCACAAAGACTAGACAATGCATTCCTACACAATCACAAAGACTAGACAATGCTTTCCTACACAATCACAAAGACCAGACAATGCATTCCTACACAATCACAAAGACTAGACAATGCATGCCTACACAATCACAAAGACTAGACAATACATTCCTACACAATCACAAAGACTAGACATTGCTTTCCTACACAATCACAAAGACTAGACAATGCATTCCTACACAATCACAAAGACTAGACAATGCTTTCCTACACAATCACAAAGACTAGACAATGCATTCCTACACAATCACAAAGACTAGACAATGCATTCCTACACAATCACAAAGACTAGACAATGCTTTCCTACACAATCACAAAGACTAGACAATGCTTTCCTACACAATCACAAAGACTAGACAATGCTTTCCTACACAATCACAAAGACTAGACAATGCATTCCTACACAATCACAAAGACTAGACAATGCATTCCTACGCAATCACAAAGACTAGACAATGCATTCCTACACAATCACAAAGACTAGACAATGCTTTCCTACACAATCACAAAGACCAGACAATGCATTCCTACACAATCACAAAGACTAGACAATGCATTCCTACACAATCACTAAGACTAGACAATGCATTCCTATACTATCACAAAGACTAGACAATGCTTTCCTACACAATCACAAAGACTAGACAATGCATTCCTACACAATCACAAAGACTAGACAATACATTCCTACACAATCACAAAGACTAGACAATGCATTCCTACACAATCACAAAGACTAGACAATGCTTTCCTACACAATCACAAAGACTAGACAATGCTTTCCTACACAATCACAAAGACTAGACAATGCATTCCTACACAATCACAAAGACTAGACAATGCTTCCTACACAATCACAAATACTAGACAATGCTTTCCTACACAATCACAAAGACTAGACAATACATTCCTACACAATCACAAAGACTAGACAATGCATTCCTACACAATCACAAAGACTAGACAATGCTTTCCTACACAATCACAAAGACTAGACAATGCTTTCCTACACAATCACAAAGACTAGACAATGCATTCCTACACAATCACAAAGACTAGACAATGCTTTCCTACACAATCACAAATACTAGACAATGCTTTCCTACACAATCACAAAGACTAGACAATACATTCCTACACAATCACAAAGACTAGACAATGCTTTCCTACACAATCACAAAGACTAGACAATGCATTCCTACACAATCACAAAGACTAGACAATGCATTCCTACACAATCACAAAGACTAGACAATACATTCCTACACAATCACAAAGACTAGACAATGCATTCCTACACAATCACAAAGACTAGACAATGCATTCCTACACCATCACAAAGACTAGACAATGCATTCCTACACAATCACAAAGACTAGACAATGCATTCCTACACAATCACAAAGACTAGACAATACATTCCTACACAATCACAAAGACTAGACAATGCATTCCTACACAATCACAAAGACTAGACAATACATTCCTACACAATCACAAAGACTAGACAATACATTCCTACACAATCACAAAGACTAGACAATGCATTCCTACACAATCACAAAGACTAGACAATGCATTCCTACACAATCACAAAGACTAGACAATGCATTCCTACACAATCACAAAGACTAGACAATGCATTCCTACACAATCACAAAGACTAGACAATGCTTTCCTACACAATCACAAATCACACATTCTGCACACGAGGACAATGAAAATAACCTCAGCTCTGCACCTCCAAAACACATCTCTAAATTCACATACAGTAGTAAAGTACATTTAAACTCACACCGCGCAATATTAATAAACATAAAGTCTCTTGGAGTTTGAAGCGGGGAGTGCTACGTCAATTCCATGACACATGTCCCCCCTTCCAGATCGGCAGGGCAAGCTTAGATCCCATCGGATCGCTTGCCACTGACGAGACTTCTCACTTTGTCCCTTTTCTGCACCATCTTCAAAGTTCCAGGGTACCCCTGGGTGTGTGTCCATAGTCCCATTGTAAGAGGCAAGCCCACCCTCTTGTCCAGTGCTCCCAAGGACTCACTGCAGTAGTGTCTGCCAGGCAACAGGCCACCACAGTCCAGACACAAAACGTTTGCTAGCAGGCACACTGGAATTCCCCCCCACATCTTTCTGTCTTCAGGGCACCTCTGCAGACCCAGGCCCAGAGCCCACTCTGTGTTCACAGTCCCCAGTCCCAATTGCTGGTTGGATGCGGCGTTAGTTCGCCGGTGATGTGGGGCTTAATTGCTGGTTGGATGTGGTGTTCGGTCGCCGGTGATGCGGGGCCTAATTGCCGTTTGGATGTGGCGTTAGCTCGCCGGTGATGCGGGGCCTAATTGCCGGTTGGATGCGGCGTTAGCTTGTCGGTGATGCGTGTGACGGAACCGTTCTCTTCCGTCTGTCCTGACTCTCCAGACACCCCTTCGTTGTGGACAGCCCGGTTACTGGGAGCGCTGTCCTCAGTGCCTCAAGCAGCTTGACCCGCCTGCTTCTGTTTCTCTGCCCTGGAGCCGTTAGGAATTTCCTGAAGGCCGCTCTGTGCCTTCTGAGGTTGAGTGTGTAGTGTAGCATAGTTTGAAGGAGACACCAGACGGGCTGTATGTTCCAACAGGATTCTCTCTCTCTGCCTCACTCTCTGAGAGTTCTGACTTTTAATGAACAAAAACGCCACCATTTATGCTGAAATCCAACAGCCATAATTTGCATAAATGATGCACCTCGTCCTACCAATGCTAATTACATTATGTCAGGTAGGTATTTACAATAAACATTCTTTAGCCTTTAGCTCACACAACATTTACAGAATCCATTGTTCTAACACATCAGATTAAAGACAAACACTATCCCAGACTTCTTGAATCAAATATGCAGCCAGATAAGGTGAAAAGGGAAAAAACTGTGGAATTCCTAGTGGCGCAGTAATTAGATGTACGTTTGTGGTATAGCTCAGATATTATCAAGGCTAATTGCGTGCACCATAGGTACAAGGTGCAGATGCAAACCACAGAGGATATAAAGTGCTAGTGCAATATCCTGAGTGTGCAAATAGGGTTACAATACAGATGCAATACAGTTAAAGTGCAAGTGCAACAATACAGATGGGAGACAATATAGCAAGGCTATTGGAAACAAGGGGATAATGGCTGATGAAGTCCAGAATAGGACTGTCTGCCAATGAAAGTCATAAAGGTCTTTATTGATGGTTAGTCCGGTTCCTAAGTGGATGGGTGATGCATCAAATGTGCTCAAGAATAGTGTCAATATTACCCTTTCCACAAATATAACGAGTCTGTTGGAAGTGTCTGTTCTCCTAGTAGTCTTGATGGGCTCCACAATAGGGGATATAATGAGAGAAGAGAGATAATAGTGTGATACCGTCTATATGTAACGTGCAATAGATTAGAAGAATGCACACTTACAGGATCCAGAGCCTTTTGAATCCAGGCTCTGGAGTGGAGCGCCTTGTGCCTAAATACAGGGTGGTCACTGCCCTTCTTTACACGGTCTTCTTATTCCACCTCAGATGGGGGGACATAAGAGCAGAGAAGAGACAGCGCTCTCATAGCATGACATCAGCCTTAAAATCGTGTGTTGAGAGAGATAAGAGTCACACTCACCGATTCAGGAGCCTTAATGGTCCAGGCTCAACTGTTACGCATGTGGTGCTGCTTAGCGCTGAGCTCCTGAACCTCTTTAGCTGCTTGCTCTGCGTCCAGGTCGCTGTTGGGGTATCTATGGTACTAATAATAGTCTTACCAAGATAAAAAGCTGGTAAAGGTGTGAAATGAGCTCAATTACTCTCTTATGAGGATTAAAAAAATATATTTTATTTATAGTGCAAAATTACAAAGTGCAGAGTATGCTGAAAGTAAAACCCGACCCCCCCTATATAATTTTTACTTTCAGCATACTCTGCACTTTGAAATTTTGCACTATAAATAAAAATATTTTTTTAATCCTCATAAGAGAGTAATTGAGCTCATTTCACACCTTTACCAGCTTTTTATCTTGGTAAGACTATTATTAGTACCATAGATACCCCAACAGCAACCTGGACGCAGAGCAAGCAGCTAAACTCAGCAGTGTGTAACACAGAATCCACAGCCATAAAACTCAGCAGTGTGTATGACAGAATCCACAGCCATAAAACTCAGCAGTATATGTGTATCACAGAATCCACAGCCATAAAACTCAGCAGTATATGGGTATCACAGAATCCACAGCCATAAAACTCAGCAGTATATGTGTATCACAGAATCCACAGCCATAAAACTCAGCAGTATATGTGTATCACAGAATCCACAGCCATAAAACTCAGCAGTGTGTATCACAGAATCCACAGCCATAAAACTCAGCAGTGTGTATCACAGAATCCACAGCCATAAAACTCAGCAGTATATGTGTATCACAGAATCCACAGCTATAAAACTCAGCAGTATATGTTGTATCACAGAATCCACAGCCATAAACTCAGCAGTATATGGGGTATCAACAGAATCCACAGCATAAAACTCAGTAGTATATGTGTATCACAGAATCCACAGCCATAAAAACTCAGCAGTATATGTGTATCACAGAATCCACAGCCATAAACAAGCAGTATATGGGTATCACAGAATCCACAGCCATAAAACTTAGCAGTATATGTGTATCACAGAATCCACAGCCATAAAACTCAGCAGTATATGTGTATCAACAGAATCCACAGCCATAAAACTCAGCAGTGTGTAACACAGATCCACAGCCATAAAACTCAGCAGTGTGTATGACAGAATCCACAGCCATAAAACTCAGCAGTATTATGTGTATCACAGAATCCACAGCCATAAAACTCAGCAGTATATGGTATCACAGAATCCACAGCCATAAAACTCCAGCAGTATATGTGTATCACAGAATCCACAGCCATAAAACTCAGCAGTATATGTGTATCACAGAATCCACAGCCATAAACTCAGCAGTATATGTGTATCACAGAATCCACAGCCATAAAACTCAGCAGTATATGTGTATCACAGATCCACAGCATAAAACTCAGCAGTATATGGGTATCACAGAATCCACAGCCATAAAACTCAGCAGTATATGTGTATCACAGAATCCACAGCCATAAATGCAGCAAGTAATATGTGTATCACAGAATCCACAGCCATAAACTCAGCAGTTATATGGGTATCACAGAATCCACAGCCATAAAACTCAGCAGTGTGTATCACAGAATCCACAGCCATAAAAACTCAGCAGTGTGGGTATCACAGAATCCACAGCCATAAACTCAGCAGTGTGTATCACAGAATCCAACAGCCTAAAACTCAGCAGTGTGTATCAAATCAACAGAATCCACAGCCATAAAATCAGCAGTGTGTATCACAGAATCCACAGCCATAAAACTCAGCAGTATAATGTGTATCACAGAATCCACAGCCATAAAACTCAGCAGTTATATGGGTATCACAGAATCCACAGCCATAAAACTCAGCAGTATATGTGTATCACAGAATCCACAGCCATAAAACTCAGCAGTATATGTGTATCACAGAATCCACAGCCATAAAACTCAGCAGTATATTGGGTATCACAGAATCCACAAGCCATAAACTCAGCAGTATAGTGTATCACAGAATCCACAGCCATAAAACTCAGCAGTATATGTGTATCACAGAATCCACAGCCATAAAACTCAGCAGTAATATGGGTATCACAGAATCCACAGCCATAAAACTCAGCAGTATATGTGTATCATAGAATCCACAGCCATAAAACTCAGCAGTATGCAGTGTGTATCAGTGTATCACAGAATCCACAGGCATAAAACTCAGCAGTATGCAGTGTGTATCAGTGTTCACGAATCCACAGCCATAAAAACTCAGCAGTAATGCAGTGTGTATCAGTGTGTCACAGAATCCACAGCCATAAAACTCAGAAGTATATGTGTATCACAGAATCCACAGGCATAAAACTCAGCAGTATGCAGTGTGTATCAGTGTATCACAAGAATCCACAGGCATAAAACTGCAGCAGTAATGCAGTGTGTATCAGTGTATCACAGAATCCACAGCCATAAAACTCAGGCAGTATATGTGTATCACAGAATCCACAGGCATAAAACTCAGCAGTATGCAGTGTGTATCAGTGTATCACAGAATCACAGGCATAAAACTCAGCAGTATGCAGTGTGTAATCAGTGTATCACAGAATCACAGGCATAAAGCTCAGCAGTATGCAGTGTGTATCAGTGTATCACAGAATCCACAGCCATAAAACTCAGCAGTATGCAGTGTGTTTCAGTGTATCACAGAATCCCGCCATAAAACTCAGCAGTATATGTGTATCGACCGTATCCACAGCCATAAAACTCAGCAGTTATGTGTATCACAGAATCCACAGCCTAAAAAACTCAGCAGTATATGTGTATCACAGAATCCACAGGCATAAAACTCAGCAGTATATGTGTATCACAGATCCACAGGCATACAACTCAGCAGTGTGTGATCACAGAATCCACAGCATAAAACTCAAGCAGTATATGTGTATCACAGATCCACAGCCATAAAACTCAGCAATATATGTGTAATCACAGAATCCACAGCCATAAAACTCAGCAGTATATGTGTGGATCACAGATCCACAGGCATAAAACTCAGCAGTGTGTATGCACAGATTCCACAGCCATAAAAACTGCAGTGTGTATCACAGAATCCACAGCCATAAAACTCAGCAGTATATGTTTTGTATCACAGAATCCACAGCCATAAAATCAGGCAGTATATGTGTACACAGAATCCACAGCCATAAAACTCAGCAGTATATTGGGTATTCACAGAATCCACAGCCATAAAACTCAGGCTGTGGATTGTGTATACCCATATACTGCTGAGTTTTATGGCTGTGGATTCTGTGATACACATATACTGCTGAGTTTTATGGCTGTGGATTCTGTGATACACATATACTGCTGAGTTTTATGGCTGTGGATTCTGTGATACCCATATACTGCTGAGTTTTATGGCTGTGGATTCTGTGATACACATATACTGCTGAGTTTTATGGCTGTGGATTCTGTGATACACACTGCTGAGTTTTATGGCTGTGGATTCTGTGATACACACTGCTGAGTTTTATGGCTGTGGATTCTGTGATACACACTGCTGAGTTTTATGGCTGTGGATTCTGTGATACACACTGCTGAGTTTTATGGCTGTGGATTCTGTGATACCCATATACTGCTGAGTTTTATGGCTGTGGATTCTGTGATACACATATACTGCTGAGTTTTATGGCTGTGGATTCTGTGATACCCATATACTGCTGAGTTTTATGGCTGTGGATTCTGTGATACACATATACTGCTGAGTTTTATGGCTGTGGATTCTGTGATACACATATACTGCTGAGTTTTATGGCTGTGGATTCTGTGATACCCATATACTGCTGAGTTTTTATGGCTGTGGATTCTGTGATACACATATACTGCTGAGTTTTATGGCTGTGGATTCTGTGATACCACTGCTGAGTTTTATGGCTGTGGATTCTGTGATACACACTGCTGAGTTTTATGCCTGTGGATTCTGTGATACACATATACTGCTGAGTTTTATGGCTGTGGATTCTGTGATACCCATATACTGCTGAGTTTTATGGCTGTGGATTCTGTGATACACCATATACTGCTGAGTTTTATGGCTGTGGATTCTGTGATACACATATACTGCTGAGTTTTATGGCTGTGGATTCTGTGATACCATATACTGCTGAGTTTTATGGCTGTGGATTCTGTGATACACATATACTGCTGAGTTTTATGGCTGTGGATTCTGTGATACACATATACTGCTGAGTTTTATGGCTGTGGATTCTGTGATACCATATACTGCTGAGTTTTATGGCTGTGGATTCTGTGATACACATATACTGCTGAGTTTTATGGCTGTGGATTCTGTGATACACATATACTGCTGAGTTTTATGGCTGTGGATTCTGTGATACACACTGCTGAGTTTTATGGCTGTGGATTCTGTGATACACTTACTGCTGAGTTTTATGGCTGTGGATTCTGTGATACACACTGCTGAGTTTTATGGCTGTGGATTCTGTGAACACATATACTGCTGAGTTTTTATGGCTGTGGATTCTGTGATACACATATACTGCTGAGTTTTATGGCTGTGGATTCTGTGATACACATATACTGCTGAGTTTTATGGCTGTGGATTCTGTGATACCCATATACTGCTGAGTTTTATGGCTGTGGATTCTGTGATACACATATACTGCTGAGTTTTATGGCTGTGGATTCTGTGATACACATATACTGCTGAGTTTTATGGCTGTGGATTCTGTGATACCCATATACTGCTGAGTTTTATGGCTGTGGATTCTGTGATACACATATACTGCTGAGTTTTATGGCTGTGGATTCTGTGATACACACTGCTGAGTTTTATGGCTGTGGATTCTGTGATACACACTGCTGAGTTTTATGCCTGTGGATTCTGTGATACACATATACTGCTGAGTTTTATGGCTGTGGATTCTGTGATACACATATATTGCTGAGTTTTATGGCTGTGGATTCTGTGATACACATATACTGCTGAGTTTTATGGCTGTGGATTCTGTGATACACACTGCTGAGTTGTATGCCTGTGGATTCTGTGATACACATATACTGCTGAGTTTTATGCCTGTGGATTCTGTGATACACATATACTGCTGAGTTTTAAGGCTGTGGATTCTGTGATACACATATACTGCTGAGTTTTATGGCTGTGGATACGGTGATACACATATACTGCTGAGTTTTATGGCTGTGGATTCTGTGATACACTGAAACACACTGCATACTGCTGAGTTTTATGGCTGTGGATTCTGTGATACACTGATACACACTGCATACTGCTGAGCTTTATGCCTGTGGATTCTGTGATACACTGATACACACTGCATACTGCTGAGTTTTATGCCTGTGGATTCTGTGATACACTGATACACACTGCATACTGCTGAGTTTTATGCCTGTGGATTCTGTGATACACATATACTGCTGAGTTTTATGGCTGTGGATTCTGTGATACACTGATACACACTGCATACTGCTGAGTTTTATGCCTGTGGATTCTGTGATACACTGATACACACTGCATACTGCTGAGTTTTATGCCTGTGGATTCTGTGATACACATATACTTCTGAGTTTTATGGCTGTGGATTCTGTGACACACTGATACACACTGCATACTGCTGAGTTTTATGGCTGTGGATTCTGTGATACACTGATACACACTGCATACTGCTGAGTTTTATGCCTGTGGATTCTGTGATACACTGATACACACTGCATACTGCTGAGTTTTATGCCTGTGGATTCTGTGATACACTGATACACACTGCATACTGCTGAGTTTTATGGCTGTGGATTCTGTGATACACATATACTGCTGAGTTTTATGCCTGTGGATTCTGTGATACACATACACTGCATACTGCTGAGTTTTATTGCTGTGGATTCTCTGATACGCTCATTCACATTGCTTGGTTTTATTGCTGTGGATTCTGTGATACGCTCATTCACACCGCATTGCTTGGTTTTATTGCTGTGGATTCTGTGATATGCTCATTCACACTATATACTGCTGAGTTTTATTGCTGTGGATTCTGTGATACGCTCATACACGCTGCACATTGCTGAGTTTTATTGCTGTGGAGCTCTGATACGCTCATACACGCTGCACATTGCTGAGTTTTTTGCTGTGGAGCTCTGATACGCTCATACACTCTGCACATTGCTGAGTTTTTATGGCTGTGGATTCTGTGATACCCATATACTGCTGAGTTTTATGGCTGTGGATTCTGTGATACACATATACTGCTGAGTTTTATGGCTGTGGATTCTGTGATACACACTGCTGAGTTTTATGGCTGTGGATTCTGTGATACACACTGCTGAGTTTTATGGCTGTGGATTCTGTGATACACATATACTGCTGAGTTTTATTGCTGTGGATTCTGTGATACACATATATTGCTGAGTTTTATGGCTGTGGATTCTGTGATACACATATGCTGCTGAGTTTTATGGCTGTGGATTCTGTGATACACACTGCTGAGTTTTATGGCTGTGGATTCTGTGATACACATATACTGCTGAGTTTTATGGCTGTGGATTCTGTGATACACATATACTGCTGAGTTTTATGGCTGTGGATACTGTGATACACATATACTGCTGAGTTTTATGGCTATGGATTCTGTGATACACTGAAACACACTGCATACTGCTGAGTTTTATGGCTGTGGATTCTGTGATACACTGATACACACTGCATACTGCTGAGCTTTATGCCTGTGGATTTTGTGATACACTGATACACACTGCATACTGCTGAGTTTTATGCCTGTGGATTCTGTGATACACATATACTGCTGAGTTTTATGGCTGTGGATTCTGTGATACACTGATACACACTGCATACTGCTGAGTTTTATGCCTGTGGATTCTGTGATACACTGATACACACTGCATACTGCTGAGTTTTATTGCTGTGGATTCTGTGATACACATATACTTCTGAGTTTTATGGCTGTGGATTCTGTGACACACTGATACACACTGCATACTGCTGAGTTTTATGGCTGTGGATTCTGTGATACACTGATACACACTGCATACTGCTGAGTTTTATGCCTGTGGATTCTGTGATACACTGATACACACTGCATACTGCTGAGTTTTATGCCTGTGGATTCTGTGATACACTGATACACACTGCATACTGCTGAGTTTTATGGCTGTGGATTCTGTGATACACATATACTGCTGAGTTTTATGCCTGTGGATTCTGTGATACACATACACTGCATACTGCTGAGTTTTATTGCTGTGGATTCTCTGATACGCTCATTCACATTGCTTGGTTTTATTGCTGTGGATTCTGTGATACGCTCATTCACACCGCACATTGCTTGGTTTTATTGCTGTGGATTCTGTGATATGCTCATTCACACTATATACTGCTGAGTTTTATTGCTGTGGATTCTGTGATACGCTCATACACGCTGCACATTGCTGAGTTTTATTGCTGTGGAGCTCTGATACGCTCATACACGCTGCACATTGCTGAGTTTTATTGCTGTGGAGCTCTGATACGCTCATACACTCTGCACATTGCTGAGTTTTATGGCTGTGGATTCTGTGATACCCATATACTGCTGAGTTTTATGGCTGTGGATTCTGTGATACACATATACTGCTGAGTTTTATGGCTGTGGATTCTGTGATACACACTGCTGAGTTTTATGGCTGTGGATTCTGTGATACACACTGCTGAGTTTTATGGCTGTGGATTCTGTGATACACATATACTGCTGAGTTTTATGGCTGTGGATTCTGTGATACACATATATTGCTGAGTTTTATGACTGTGGATTCTGTGATACACATATGCTGCTGAGTTTTATGGCTGTGGATTCTGTGATACACACTGCTGAGTTTTATGCCTGTGGATTCTGTGATACACATATACTGCTGAGATTTATGGCTGTGGATTCTGTGATACACATATACTGCTGAGTTTTATGGCTGTGGATACTGTGATACACATATACTGCTGAGTTTTATGGCTGTGGATTCTGTGATACACTGAAACACACTGCATACTGCTGAGTTTTATGGCTGTGGATTCTGTGATACACTGATACACACTGCATACTGCTGAGCTTTATGCCTGTGGATTTTGTGATACACTGATACACACTGCATACTGCTGAGTTTTATGCTGTGGATTCTGTGATACACTGATACACACTGCATACTGCTGAGTTTTATGGCTGTGGATTCTGTGATACACTGATACACACTGCATACTGCTGAGCTTTATGCCTGTGGATTTTGTGATACACTGATACACACTGCATACTGCTGAGTTTTATGCTGTGGATTCTGTGATACACTGAAACACACTGCATACTGCTGAGTTTTATGGCTGTGGATTCTGTGATACACTGATACACACTGCATACTGCTGAGCTTTATGCCTGTGGATTTTGTGATACACTGATACACACTGCATACTGCTGAGTTTTATGCTGTGGATTCTGTGATACACTGATACACACTGCATACTGCTGAGTTTTATGCCTGTGGATTCTGTGATACACATATACTGCTGAGTTTTATGGCTGTGGATTCTGTGATACACTGATACACACTGCATACTGCTGAGTTTTATGCCTGTGGATTCTGTGATACACTGATACACACTGCATACTGCTGAGTTTTATGGCTGTGGATTCTGTGATACACATATACTTCTGAGTTTTATTGCTGTGGATTCTGTGATACACACTGCTGAGTTTTATGCCTGTGGATTCTGTGATACACATATACTGCTGAGTTTTATGGCTGTGGATTCTGTGATACACATATACTGCTGAGTTTTATGGCTGTGGATTCTGTGATACACACTGCTGAGTTTTATGCCTGTGGATTCTGTGATACACATATACTGCTGAGTTTTATGGCTGTGGATTCTGTGATACACATATACTGCTGAGTTTTATGGCTGTGGATACTGTGATACACATATACTGCTGAGTTTTATGGCTGTGGATTCTGTGATACACTGAAACACACTGCATACTGCTGAGTTTTATGGCTGTGGATTCTGTGATACACTGATACACACTGCATACTGCTGAGCTTTATGCCTGTGGATTTTGTGATACACTGATACACACTGCATACTGCTGAGTTTTATGCCTGTGGATTCTGTGACACACTGATACACACTGCATACTGCTGAGTTTTATGGCTGTGGATTCTGTGATACACACTGCTGAGTTTTATGGCTGTGGATTCTGTGATACACATATACTGCTGAGTTTTATGGCTGTGGATTCTGTGATACACATATACTGCTGAGTTTTATGGCTGTGGATTCTGTAATACCCATATACTGCTGAGTTTTATGGCTGTGGATTCTGTGATACACATATACTGCTGAGTTTTTATGGCTGTGGATTCTGTGATACACATATACTGCTGAGTTTTATGGCTGTGGATTCTGTGATACCCATATACTGCTGAGTTTTATGGCTGTGGATTCTGTGATACACATATACTGCTGAGTTTTATGGCTGTGGATTCTGTGATACACATATACTGCTGAGTTTTATGGCTGTGGATTCTGTGATACACACTGCTGAGTTTTATGGCTGTGGATTCTGTGATACACACTGCTGAGTTTTATGGCTGTGGATTCTGTGATACACATATACTGCTGAGTTTTATGGCTGTGGATTCTGTGATACACATATACTGCTGAGTTTTATGGCTGTGGATTCTGTGATACCCATATACTGCTGAGTTTTATGGCTGTGGATTCTGTGATACACATATACTGCTGAGTTTTATGGCTGTGGATTCTGTGATACACATATACTGCTGAGTTTTATGGCTGTGGATTCTGTGATACCCATATACTGCTGAGTTTTATGGCTGTGATTCTGTGATACACATATACTGCTGAGTTTTATGGCTGTGGATTCTGTGATACACACTGCTGAGTTTTATGGCTGTGGATTCTGTGATACACACTGCTGAGTTGTATGCCTGTGGATTCTGTGATACACATATACTGCTGAGTTTTATGCCTGTGGATTCTGTGATACACATATACTGCTGAGTTTTAAGGCTGTGGATTCTGTGATACACATATACTGCTGAGTTTTATGGCTGTGGATACTGTGATACACATATACTGCTGAGTTTTATGGCTGTGGATTCTGTGATACACTGAAACACACTGCATACTGCTGAGTTTTATGGCTGTGGATTCTGTGATACACTGATACACACTGCATACTGCTGAGCTTTATGCCTGTGGATTCTGTGATACACTGATACACACTGCATACTGCTGAGTTTTATGCCTGTGGATTCTGTGATACACTGATACACACTGCATACTGCTGAGTTTTATGCCTGTGGATTCTGTGATACACATATACTGCTGAGTTTTATGGCTGTGGATTCTGTGATACACTGATACACACTGCATACTGCTGAGTTTTATGCCTGTGGATTCTGTGATACACTGATACACACTGCATACTGCTGAGTTTTATGGCTGTGGATTCTGTGATACACATATACTTCTGAGTTTTATGGCTGTGGATTCTGTGACACACTGATACACACTGCATACTGCTGAGTTTTATGGCTGTGGATTCTGTGATACACTGATACACACTGCATACTGCTGAGTTTTATGCCTGTGGATTCTGTGATACACTGATACACACTGCATACTGCTGAGTTTTATGCCTGGATTCTGTGATACACTGATACACACTGCATACTGCTGAGTTTTATGGCTGTGGATTCTGTGATACACATATACTGCTGAGTTTTATGCCTGTGGATTCTGTGATACACATACACTGCATACTGCTGAGTTTTATTGCTGTGGATTCTCTGATACGCTCATTCACATTGCTTGGTTTTATTGCTGTGGATTCTGTGATACGCTCATTCACACCGCACATTGCTTGGTTTTATTGCTGTGGATTCTGTGATATGCTCATTCACACTATATACTGCTGAGTTTTATTGCTGTGGATTCTGTGATACGCTCATACACGCTGCACATTGCTGAGTTTTATTGCTGTGGAGCTCTGATACGCTCATACACGCTGCACATTGCTGAGTTTTATTGCTGTGGAGCTCTGATACGCTCATACACTCTGTATATTACTGAAGGTGTTATTGCTGCGAATCTCTGATACGCTCATACACACTGTACATTACTGTGAGTTTTATTGTTGTGGTTTCTGGGATATGCTCATTCACACTGCACATTAATGTGGGCTTTATTGCTACATACCCCCAGGGTGTAGGGAGGAGGATATATAGTTATGTATGTGAACGTATGGCTGTGTGTATAAATGCATGTATCTGTCTTTAAACAGGCTGCTTTGCGTAAAATTCTGCACCTGTTTCCTTGTCCGGTGTTGCCCCCTTGTCTTGTACCATAAAGGATTGTATTGTGCACAGAAATCACCACAATATCTGCTGCCTGCACTCCACAAAAAGAATTACAGCGAGCGTCTTGGCAGCATCGTGAGGTACAGGTAGGAGACTGTATTGGTACAAGTCAGCAAGAGGTTAAATGGGCCACTCTACTCAAATTTCACTCCCTTTTTAACATTTAACCACTTTGCTGCTGACGACGTGCTGAGCGCATCCTCTGGTTTCATGTTTGTGTGTAGAGGATGTACTCGGCACGTCGTTGAAGTCTTTGTGAGATCCGGCAGGTCGACATAGTGATTCCCAGAGTGAGACTGAGGGACTTTTTCTCCCAGTCTCCCTCTGCTCCTGGCGGCGAGAGGAGGTGAATGGAGCAGTCGTTCTTTTTGCGGGATGAGAGGTGAGTATCTGATTTTTTGGGGGGGGGGTTTCAGCTGTTGCTGACTGATTCTGCAGAAGTGGAATCCGTTATCACCAGGTCCTGGTTGTGAGTAAATGTTTAGTAACCGCAACCGGACGGTAATCAGCGCTAGTAGATTGTAATGCTAATGCTGATTAACACTTTCCACTCCCCATGTTAAGTATAGGGAGCTGAAAAGCGCAAGATTCTAAACGGTAACGGGTTTTCTAACAGATTAGCGTTTGGATTTTAATATGGTGCGCCCGCGGTAGGACCACCAGAGCTAACGTTAACGCTCACTCAGATGGACACTAACATTAACGTTAGGAAAGAACCCCCTGGACCTTCAGGAAGGGGGACATGACTGATGGCCTGGGCCTATAGGTTAAGGAAGGTTATGGAAGGGTTTAGAATCCCTGGGGCCCCTCAGGGAGGGGGAGGAGGGGGGGTTGGTTGGAAGCATGGGCCTGTCAGTCAAGGAAAGCTACGGCGTGATTGGTGGAGTGTTTGCAACAGTGTTGCTTACCTGGACTATATATGCTGGTGATGGGTGCAGGGTTCTTCCTCTTGTTCCTGCCAACGTGAGAAGTGCATCAAGGTGAGACTAGGTTTCCAGGTGTTTTTCAGGTGTTCTGGTGAGAAAGAGAAAAAAAAAAGTGAATTGGCTGGGATGGCTTCTTCTTCGCTGGAAGGGCTGCTGGAGCAGTTAAAGGAACACGCTGCGGCTCGGGGAGCATCGGTGCAAGAGTTAATGGCGGAGGCCTTAGCTACTCCTGGTGCACAGACGCCAGGGTCGAGTGAGGAGCCCCGCCAGTGGCGAAGAGAACGGCGTTCCCGGCCACCGAGTCGTCTCAGCCCGAGTCCCCCGAGACTTCGAGGATCCAGAATGAGCGGCGGAGGAGAAGTGGATGCAGCCGGTGCCTATTCATCGGAAGGGTCCGTGGTGATGGACACACCGGCCAGGGAGCTGCGGTCCGGTACAAGGAGGGTGAGCATACTACGTGCGCCTGCAACGTTCTCTCCCGGTTTAGGTGCCACTGGGGAAGGCCTGGATCGCAGGGATGGCGACGATCGGGCTGGGGGGGTTCGGAGGACCGCCCCCCCTCGTGCTCGGCAGAATGTCCGGCGGATGCCGCGTTCCAGGAGCCCGCGCAACGATCAGGCGCTTCCGGCAGCCAGGGGGAGAGCAACGAGGGCAGCGTCGGCGGCTTCCAGGGCCCCGCCCACTCGTCGCAGACGGACAGCGTCACGGGCTGTGCGTTTGGCCCGCCCACAAGATGGCGGCGCCCATCCGGCTGCACAGGAACGGAGGGGAAACATTCCAGCGGCTGCGAGGAGAGGCCCGGTGGCTGGTGGCAGGACGGCGCCGGTGCAGGAGGCGGCGGAGGGCAGCCTGCATATTGGAAGCGGTCATTCTCGACACTCTCGGCCACGGAGCATCGCGGAGGCTGGAGATGGAGGTCGGAGAGAAATACCGGTTACCGGTGGAGGTGTTGATCCTGGGTGTCCAGCGCTGGGCTCACCTTTGGCTGCGGTCCGGATGGCGTCTGGAGGATCATTGATGGCTGCACGTGAGTCAGATTGTGGGGGTACTACATTTGGATCGCTCGGCAATTTTGGGGTTAATGCATCCGCTGCAGCTCAGGGTGTGACGACGGGGTTGATAGATACCTTGGTCGCTGAGCTTAGGCGCTGGCAGGATAGGTCGGATGCTTCAGCTAGAGGGAGCGCGGCGCCGGTCATGGTGGGACACGTCGGGCCTGGGGGTACGGTACCGGAGTATATGGTCGCGCCTAGCTCTGATTCGATTGGGATTACCTCGTCCGCTTGCGCGTCGGGAGTGGCGCCTGCGCCCGTTGGGGAATCAATGTTGGGTCGGCAGGGGAATTCGGGGGCTGGCGCAGTGTTGGCACCTAGTACGGGGGGAATGGCTGGACCGGCGTTGTGTGGGGTATCTCCCGTTGCGGGTGTGGGCATCTCTTCCGGGTCCTGCGAATTGTCCCCCATGGGTTTAGAGGTCACCTCGGAGTTGCGGGAGAAGATTTGGAAAAACGAATATGTGGATGTGCTTACGCTGCTTTCTGTGGATAGGGAGACGGTGGACCGTCCTAAACGGCCTGAATCGTTCATGGACGAAAAGGAGAGGGAGAAGTTAAAGAAAACGCTTCCTCCTACTTTTGGGAATTGGCTGCAGAGGTTTTTGGCGTATTGTGCCATCTCGTGCGAGCGGTTCCCGGAGCGCAGCGTTGCATTGTTTGCGTATATCGATTTAATTTGGGGGGCGTATAAGATTTATGGTGGACAGTGTTGGTTTCGATATGACCAGCAGTTCCGTCAAAAAATGGCGGTGCGTCCGGGACTCAGGTTTGATGTCCAGGACACAAATTTGTGGCTTCTTCTCATGACTCCTAACGGCCGGTGGTGTCTCCCTTTCCAGGGCCCGCTGCACCTAGGGCCCCGGGAGTGCAGTCGGGGGCTGGAAGGGGGGTGTTGGCTCTTTAACGAGTCTACCTGCCGGTGGTCCGCTAATTGTAGGTTCAAGCATGAATGTTCTCTCTGTGGGGGCCCCCACCCGGCGTTCCGGTGTTTTAAGAAGGGACAAGGTTCGACCTTCAGGCCTATCGGGCGCGGCCAGTTTGGTAGGAGGGATTACGCCAGTGAACGTGGGGGCCCTGCTTCCTTGGCTAGAGCGGTACCCCAATAGGCGGGGTGCGATACTGTTGCGGGGGGGTTTTCAGGAGGGTTTTTATATACCGCACGATTGTTCTGATTTTCCGCAATTTTCCCGGAATTTGGTTTCAGCTGGGCAACACGCGGAAGTAGTGGCGGCCAAGTTGGAGGGCGAAGTTCAGCTGGGGCGGATGGTGGGTCCATTTGCGGAGCTGCCGTTTCCTAACCTTCGGGATTCTCCTTTGGGGGTAGTGCCCAAGAAGGGGGAGGGCAAGTTCCGTTTAATACACCATCTGTCTTATCCGGCGGGGTTTTCGGTCAACGATGGTATCGGCAGGGAGGGTTGCCGGGTACGGTATTCCTCGTTTGATGATGCTTTGCAACTCGTTAGGGATGCGGGGCCTGGCTGCTTGCTTGCCAAGGTTGACGTGGAGTCAGCTTTTCGGCTATTGCCGATTAGGCCTGACTGCTACCATTTACTCGGTTGTGAGTTTCGTGGCCAGTATTATTATGATCGTTGCCTTCCGATGGGCTGCTCCATTTCCTGTTTTTATTTCGAGTTGTTTGCTTCTTTTTTGCACTGGGTGGTGTGCCGGCGCGCTGGGCGGAATTCGATGGTTCATTATCTCGATGACTTTCTTTTCGTGGGACCATCGGATTCCTCCGACTGCGCGAGGCTGTTACAGATCTTTCGGGAGGTGGCAGGGGAATTTGGCGTACCGCTGGCGGAGGAAAAAACGGAGGGTCCGGGTCGCCTGATCACATTTTTGGGCATTGAAATCGACACGGTGCTCAGGGTGTTTCGACTTCCGGTGCAGAAAATTCAGGTCCTGCTGCGTTTGGTGGTTCGGGCACGGGGGGTCGCCAAGTTGCGGCTGTCGGAGCTTCAATCGCTATTGGGCCACTTGGCGTTCGCTTGCCGGGTTATGCCTATGGGCCGCGTTTTTTGCCGTCGATTATCGTTGGCTACGGCGGTGTTCGGTCGGCGCACCATTTTGTACGGATCAATAGCTCGTTGCGGGCAGACCTGGTGGTATGGCAATCCTTTTTGCTAACCTATAATGGGTTGACCTATTGGCAGGAGGCGGAAGTGGACAATGAGTCCATCGAGCTTTTTGCCGATGCGTCAGGCGCACATGGCTTTGGGTTTATTTGCAGGGCGAATGGTGTGCGCAGGCGTGGCCTGCGGAATGGTCAGCATCAGATCTGGTACGGAATCTTACGTTTTTGGAGCTGTTCCCATTGTTGGTCGCCCTTGAGCTGTGGGGCGAAAGGTTGGCAAATAGGCGGGTGGTGTTCTGGACAGACAATTTGGGTGTCGTGCAGGTGGTAAATCGTTCATCGTCCGGTTCCCCTCCCGTCTTGGCCCTTTTGCGGCATCTGGTTTTGCGCTGCCTGGAACGAAATGTGTGGTTGCGGGCTAAGCATGTTCCGGGTGTGCAGAATGTGGTGGCTGACGCACTCTCTCGGTTCCAGTGGGACCGTTTTTGGCAGGTGGCTCCGGGGGCAGCGAAGACGGCAACACCATTTCCTCGGTGGCTCTGGACCCTCGCTTCGCTGGACTGAAGCGGTTATTAGAAGGTTGTCTGTCAGCTGCAACGTGGAGTTCCTATTCGCAGGTGGCGGGCGTGGGGTTCGGTGGCTGCAGGAGAGAGGGGTTGGCTGACGGCCGAGACCGCACTTGGGCCACGATGGTTCACCTGGGCGAGTTATGGAGCGGGGAGGTTCCGGGACTGGTGCGGCAAAAGTGTTGGCGGCTCTTTCCTTTTTGTGTGGGGTGATAGGTTGGGAAGACCTAGGTCGGGATTTTGTGTTGAGACGGATTATTAGGGGATGGCGTAGGACGGTGGTCCCTGATGCCAGGCGTCCGGTGTCGGGGGAGCTATTTGCGGAATTGTTGGTGTCGTTGGGCGTCGTTTGCAGAGACTGTTTTGAAGTGGGCTTGTTCCGAACTGCGTTCGCCTTTTGCTACTATGGGGCGTTGAGGGTGGGGGAATTGGTGGCTCCTAGCACGGGGGCTATTGCTGCGCTGCGTTTAGAACATGTTACGGTCTTGAGGGACCAGGTACGTTTGTTGATCTCTCGTTCAAAGACGGATCAGTCGGGTAGGGGTTCGGTAGTTACACTGGGGGCAATTGGGGGGTTTCAGTGCCCGGTAAGGTTGGCCGGGGATTATATGGGTATACGTCCGGGGATTGGGGATTCCTTTTTAGTTCATTTGTCAGGGGCCCCTCTCACAAGGTACCAATTTGCGGCGGTTTTTAGGCGTTGTATTGCCTCTTCGGGTCACGACCCGAGGCAGTTCGCTACGCATTCTTTCCGTATCGGCGCAGCGACAATGGCGGCGGAAGGGGCGTCGGACGACATGATTAGGCGTCTGGGGAGATGGCGATCGGATCGTTTTCGTTCCTACGTGCGTCCTAACCTCTTATAATTACAGGTGCATCCCCGGCAACCGTTTGGATCATCGGCCACTCATATATACACTGGGCGGCCAAGCGGGCTGCACAACGGCCGCTTGGCAGGAACCTGGGTTTTCCAACGGACGTGGCTACGATTCGATGGATTGGCATCAGAGGTTTGCGTTGGGCCCAGGTGGCTGGACAATGCTGGAGGTTGGCTGGACAAGCGGCTAGGGATGTGGTGTTAGTGGTACATGCAGGGGGAAACGATCTTGGGGTGGTCCGATCGGTAGACTTGGTTAGGAGGATGAAACGTGACTTAGCCAGTTGTTTCACCATTTTTCGGGGTTTATCACTGGTGTTTTCAGAGATAGTCTCTCGCCCCAGTTGGGAGGAATTTGCGGCTCCCAGGGCTCTGGACAAGGCTCGGAAGCGGGTTAACAAGGAGATCTCGAGGTTTGTGGGTAATCTGGGTGGAGTGTCAGTTAGACATACGGAGCTGGAGGGGGACAACAGGAATGTCATTAGAGGGGATGGGGTCCATCTCACGGATATTGGGTTGGATATTTTCCTGGTGGGTCTGCAGTCGGGCATAGAGGAGGCGCTGTCTGCGGGGGGGCGCAGGGGCGGACGCTGAGGCGGCCCCTGGCGTTGGCGGTTTCCCTGGACAGCAGTGCTTAATGGAGGTTTGAGCCGCCATCGGGTGAGGCCTGGGGGAGACGGACCTCGCTTGCGGGGACGAGCTCAATGGTTTGGTAATGCCTATTGCATGGAGCGATAGGGCAGTTTGAGTAAGCACTGCAAGGGATGGTATATATATACATGGTTATATATATATGGTTTAATAAAGCTGTGGCCCATGCACATTCCAACTGACATATACGTGTTTGTGTTTATTCAGGTTATTGGGTAAGGGTTGGGAAGGTTATTGGGGTATGGGTTGGGAAGGCCTCAGGATTAAGCAGTCAAGAACCCCCTGGACCTTCAGGAAGGGGGACATGACTGATGGCCTGGGCCTGTAGGTTAAGGAAAGATCTGGAAGGGTTTAGAATCCCTGGGGCCCCTCAGGGAGGGGGAAGGGGGGGTCAGTTGGAAGCATGGGCCTGTCAGTCAAGGAAAGCTATGGTGTTATTGGTGGAGTGGTTGCAACAGTGTTGCTTAACTGGACTATATATGCTGGTGATGGGCGCAGGTTCTTCCTCTGTTCCTGCCAACGTGAGAAGTGCATCAAGGTGAGACCTGCCCACCCACCCTTGGATTTCATCAAGTCGTGTCACAGCTGAAGGTTGGCGGTTTCCCTGGACAGCAGTGCTTAATGGAGGTTTGAGCCGCCATCGGGTGAGGCCTGGGGGGAGACGGACCTCGCTTGCGGGGACGAGCTCAATGGTTTGGTAATGCCTATTGCATGGAGCGATAGGGCAGTTTGAGTAAGCACTGCAAGGGATGGTTATATATATATATGGTTTAATAAAGCTGTGGCCCATGCACATTCCAACTGACATATACGTGTTTGTGTTTTATTCAGGTTATTGGGGTAAGGGTTAGGAAGGGGTTATTGGGGTATGGGCTGGGAAGGTCTCAGGCTTAAGCAGTCATGTAATATGGCCCGTAGAATATCTAACTAACAATCTTTTGGATGAAAAAATGTGGTAAAATAAATTTACACGCTGCATGTGATCAAAATCCAAATTTAAATTTTTTGATCTAGCATTTTGAGGTGACATGATGTATACCGGGGTCATTGGTCCTCTAGCTCATTTGGAACTATATCTCCTATGTTGCTCAGCCCCTAATTAAGATAGATGAGACTCATTGGAAATGTAGTTTCAAAACGTCTGGGTATCGAAGGTTGCTTAACCCCTAAAGCATACACATAGTAATGGTGTGTGTGTGTCGTTGTATGTATGTATGTATGTATATATATGTGTGTGTGTGTTTGAGCTTTTGGGTGCACACCCTAATGCAATAGGCTGCGCACGCCTATGCTTCTCTCATTATATCCCCTATTGTGGAGCCCATCAAGACTACTAGGAGAACAGACACTTCCAACAGACTCGTTATATTTGTGGAAAGGGTAATATTGACACTATTCTTGAGCACATTTGATGCATCACCCATCCACTTAGGAACCGGACTAACCATCAATAAAGACCTTTATGACTTTCATTGGCAGACAGTCCTATTCTGGACTTCATCAGCCATTATCCCCTTGTTTCCAATAGCCTTGCTATATTGTCTCCCATCTGTATTGTTGCACTTGCACTTTAACTGTATTGCATCTGTATTGTAACCCTATTTGCACACTCAGGATATTGCACTAGCACTTTATATCCTCTGTGGTTTGCATCTGCACCTTGTACCTATGGTGCACGCAATTAGCCTTGATAATATCTGAGCTATACCACAAACGTACATCTAATTACTGCGCCACTAGGAATTCCACAGTTTTTCCCGATTCTATCTGCACAACCTCTCGAGAGCCTGTGTTATCCCCCAGTTGGCAGCAACTACTTAATACTAACGTCTCCGATACGAGCGCCTCCACCGAACCCCTTCACCTCCTAAGGGGAAAAGCCCTGGTGCATAAATTACACAGCAGTAAAGCTTGTTTACTAGCTACACAAAAACACATTTATCTACAGGAATTAAGTATATTTAAAACTAAATTAAACTAAAACCAAACGATGTAAAATATATTTAAAATCACACGATATAAATGAACATAAAGTCTCTTGGGGTTTGAAGCATGGAGCGTTACATCAACTCCATGACAATGCGGAGCCTAATTGCCAGTTGGATGCGGCGTTAGCTCGTCGGTGATGCGGGGCCTTATTGCCGGTTGGATGCAGCGTTAGCTCGCCGGCGATGCGGGGCCTATTTGCCAGTTGGATGCGGTGTTCGCTCGCCTGTGATGCGGGGCCTAATTGCCGGTTGGATGCAGCGTTAGCTCACCGGTGATGCGGGGCCTTATTGCCGGTTGGATGCAGCGTTAGCTCGTCGGTGATGCGGGGCCTATTTGCCAGTTGGATGCGGTGTTCGCTCGCCTGTGATGCGGGGCCTAATTGCCGGTTGGATGCAGCGTTAGCTCACCGGTGATGCGGGGCCTTATTGCCGGTTGGATGCAGCGTTAGCTCGTCGGTGATGCGGGGCCTATTTGCCAGTTGGATGCGGCGTTCGCTCGCCTGTGATGCGGGGCCTATTTGCCAGTTGGATGCGGCGTTCGCTCGCCTGTGATGCGGGGCCTATTTGCCAGTTGGATGCAGCGTTTGCTTGCCTGTGATGCGGGGCCTATTTGCCAGTTGGATGCGGCGTTCGCTTGCCTGTGATGCGGGGCCTTATTGCCGGTTGGATGCGGCATTAGCTCACCGGTGACGCGCTCACATTTTGTGGCTCCTGGTGATTTCTGCTTTGCCCTGTTCCTGGCTCGCTATATACGCGCTTTATTTGGCGCGCTGTGGCAGATCTCGTTTGTCGGTGAATCCCGTGTGAATGTAGTTTCATGTAATGGTAAATTATTTGGAGCTCTCAGAGTGTCGGGGGAGGGGGTTGATCTATCGCTGATGTCACCAGATCGAATCGATTTGTTTCCCTGCCTGAGAAATCCCAGAAAGCCATAAATACACGGCGAGCGTGCGAGCCCACCGCTGCAATTTATTACACCCGCCGCGTCTCCCCTCCATCGCTGTATGACCTCACACTGGGTTTGGGGAAATCTCCCAGAATCCTCTATTCCGCTTTGTGATAGAACTTCTTCCCGTCTGTCCCTGAAATCGCCTCCGGCTTCAATCAATCCCTAAATCATGGATTAGCTGGTGGTGTGATGCGGCGCGTGGTAGTGCAGCACGTGGTGTGGTGCTGCACACAGTGTGGTACAGTGCGTGGTGTGATGTAGCATGTGGTGTGATGTAGTGCAGCGCGTGGTGTGATGCAGCGCGTGGTGTGATGCAGCACATGGTGTGGTGTGATACAGCGCGTGGTGTAGTGCAGAGAGTGGTGTGATGCAGCTCATGGTGTGGTGTGATGCAGCACATGGTGTAGTGCGGTGCGCGGTGTAGTGCAGCACGTGGTGTGATGCAGCACGTGGTGTGATGCAGCACATGGTGTGGTATGATGCAGCGCATGGTGTAGTGCAGTGCGTGGTGTGATGCAGCGCGTGGTGTAGTGTAGCACGTGGTGTGATGCAGCGCATGGTGTGGTGTGGTACAGCACATGGTGTGGTGATACAGCGCGTGGTGTAGTGCAGTGCATGGTGTGATGCAGCGCATGGTGTAGTGCAGCGCGTGGTGTAGTGTAGCACGTGGTGTGATGCAGCGCATGGTGTGGTACAGCACATGGTGTGGCGTAGCGCATGGTGTGGTGTGATGCAGCGCATGGTGTGATGTGGCGTGGTGTGATGCAGCGCGTGGCGTGGTGTGATGCAGCGCGTGGTGTAGGACAGCGCGTGGTGTAGTGTAGCACGTGGTGTGATGCAGCGCATAGTGTGGTGTGGTACAGCACATGGTGTGGCGTAGCGCATGGTGTGGTGTGATGCAGCCCGCGGTGTGATGCAGCACGTGGCGTGGTGTGATGCAGTGCGTGGTGTAGTGCAGGACGTGGTGTGATGCAGCACATGGTGTGGTGCAGCACATGGTGTGGCGTAGCACATGGTGTGGTGTGATGCAGTGCGTGGTGTAGTGCGGTGGGTGGTGTGATGCAGCACATGGTGTAGTGTAGCGCGTGGTGTAGTGTAGCACGTGGTGTGATGCAGCGCATGGTGTGGTGTGGTACAGCACATGGTGTGTCGTAGCGCATGGTGTGGTGTGATGCAGCGCATGGTGTGATGTGGCGTGGTGTGATGCAGCGCGTGGCGTGGTGTGATGCAGCGCGTGGTGTAGTGTAGCACATGGTGTGATGCAGCACATGGTGTGATGCAGCACATGGTGTGGCGTAGCATATGGTGTGGTGTGATGCAGCGCATTTTTATGATGCAGCCCGTGGTGTGATGTGGTGTGGTGTAGCGCGTGGTGTGACGCAGCGCATGGTGTGGTGTGATGTTGTGTAGTGCACCACGTGGTGTGATGCAGCGCATGGTGTGGTGTGATGTAGTGCAGCATGTTGTGTAGTGCACCACGTGGTGTGATGCAGCGCATGGTGTGGTGTGATGTAGCGTGTGGTGTAGTGCGGCCTGTGGTGTGATGTAGCGCGTGGTGTGATGTAGCACAATGGGTGGGTGTCTCCCGTCAGGTGGGGGTTAACACCAGCGAGACGTACTGTTATACCTTGCTGACAGGTGCCTGACTGCTTAAGCCTGAGGCCTTCCCAACCCATACCCCAATAACCTGAATAAACACAAACACGTATATGTCAGTTGGAATGTGCATGGGCCACAGCTTTATTAAACCATATATATATAACCATCCCTTGCAGTGCTTACTCAAACTGCCCTATCGCTCCATGCAATAGGCATTACCAAACCATTGAGCTCGTCCCCGCAAGCGAGGTCCGTCTCCCCCAGGCCTCACCCGATGGCGGCTCAACCCTCCATTAAGCACTGCTGTCCAGGGAAACCGCCAACGCCAGGGGCCGCCTCAGCGTCCGCCCCTGCGCCCCCCCGCAGACAGCGCCTCCTCTATGCCCGACTGCAGACCCACCAGGAAAATATCCAACCCAATATCCGTGAGATGGACCCCATCCCCTCTAATGACATTCCTGTTGTCCCCCTCCAGCCCCGTATGTCTAACTGACACTCCACCCAGATTACCCACAAACCTTGATATCTCCCTGTTAACCCGCTTCCGAGCCTTGTCCAGAGCCCTGGGCGCCGCAAACTCCCCCCAACTGGGGCGAGAGACTATCTCTGAAAACACCAGTGATAAACCCCGAAAATGGTGAAACAACTGGCTAAGTCACGTTTCATCCTCCTAACCAAGTCTACCGATCGACCACCCCAAGATCGTTTCCCCCTGCATGTACCACTAACACCACATCCCTAGCCGCTTGTCTAGCCAACACCCTGCATTGTCCAGCCACCTGGGCCCAATGCAAACCTTGCTGCCAATCCACCGAATCGTAGCCAAGTCCAATCGTAGCCAAGTCCAATCGTAGCCAAGTCCTGTGGAAAACTCAGGTTCCAGCCAAGCGGCCGTTGTGCAGCCCGCTTGGCCACCCAGTGTATAAACGAGTGTCCGATGATCCAAACAACATGTACCACGAACACCACATCCCTAGACGCTTGTCTAGTCCACACCCTGCGTTGTCCAGCCACCTGGGCCCAACGCAAACCCCTTTGCCAATCCACCGAAACGTAGCCAAGTCCAATCGTAGCCAAGTCCTTTGGAAAACTCAGGTTCCAGCCAAGCGGCCGTTGTGCAGCCCGCTTGGCCACCCAGTGTATAAACGAGTGTCCGATGATCCAAACAGTCGTCGGGGATGAACCTGTAATTATAAGAGGTTAGGGCGCACATAGGAATGACAACAATCCGATCGCCATCTACCCACACGCCTAATCATGTCGTCTGACGCACCCGCCTCCACCGCCATTGTCGCTGCGCCTATCCGAAAAGAATGCGGCGCGAACTGCTTCGGGACGTGCCCCAAAGATGCAATACAACGCTTAAATCAGGTCGACATACGCAAACAATACAACCCTGCGCTTCGGGAATCGCTCGCACCCGATAGCACAAGAAGCCAAGAAACCCTGTAGCCCATTCCCAAAAGTGTGAGGAAGCGTTTTTTCCTTCAACTTCTCCTTCTTTTCCATGAACCGGTCAGGCCGTTTGGGACGGTCCACCGTCTCCCTATCCCCAGAAAGTAGTGTAAGCACATCCACATATTCGTTCTCCAAACCCTCTCCCGTAACCTGCAGTGACCCGCAACCCATTGGGGACAACTCGCCGGACCCATAAGAGATGCCCGCACCCCAACGGGAGACACCTCCCCAGCACCCACCGCTGAGACCCCAATTAACTTGCAGGCCCAGTCATTCCCCCTGACCCCGAAACCAAAACTGCGCCAGCCTCGGAAATCCCCTGCTGACCCGACCTGTGCCAAAACCGGCGCGGGCGCTGCCCCAGATGTGCACGCAGACGCGGGAACCCCAACCGCAGCAGAGCTAGGCGCAAGAACCGCCGCCGGTACCGCGCTCCCCGAAACGACGTGTCCCGCCACACTCAGCGAAGACTTCCCCTTAGCCGCGTCCTCCGACCCATCCTGCCAGCGTCTAAGAGCAGCAACCAGGGCTTCTAGCAACCCCGTCGTTACACCACCAGCACCACCCGACGCATTAACCCCCCGAAAGGCCGAGCGATCCAAACGCTGCACCCCCAAAATCCGACTCCCGTGCAGCCAGCAAGGGGATCCTCCCGGAGCCCCAGAATCACAGCCAAAGGTGATCCCAGCGATGGTCGCCCAGGAATAGCACCTCCACTGGTAACCGGCACCCTTCACCGACCTCCATCTCCTGCCACCAAGACCACCAAGACACTCCTCGGCTGAGAGCGTTGAGAATGTCCATTACGAATTGAAATACTCCATCCGATATCCCCTGCACCAGTACCGGTACGTCCCCAGCCACCGGGCTCCCTGCAACTGCTGCCGACACGATCCTCCTCCGATGTCCAGCCGCACGATGGGCGCCGCCATGTTGCGGGCGGCCGAACGCGCCGCCCGAGACGCTGCATGCCTGCAACGAGTGGGAGGGAGCCTGGAGGCAGCCGCTGCCACTCTCGGCACTCTCCCCCCGGCCGCCGGAAGTGAAGGACCTCCACGCGGGCTCCTCGAGAGCGACCTCCGTCGGCCATCTTACCTGGTCTGGGGGGGGGGGTGGTTCCTTCCAAACCCCCTTAAGTCCTTCCATCCCAGTCCCCTCGACCAACTCCTCCAGACTCCTCACGTAAAGACAGGGAAGAAAAACAGGCACCTGCACCATGTTCACCCTCCTCCGCACACTCAAACGCAGATCCCTGGGTGGCGTGTCCATGACGACCGCCCTTCACCCGATTGGGAACCGGCTGCATCCACTTCCTTCTATTGATATTAAACCGGGCTCCCCTATGCCCGGGGGGGGCACTCGGGAGGGGCATTCTACCAATTTAGGCTAGACAGGGCCTGGGAATGGCAAATCCGCAAGGACCCCACCTGGAACCCAGTAACCCTTAAGAACCACGAGAAAGTGTCTCGAATCACATCCACCCACAGAGCACCGCACCCACGGAACAACCCTCCAGACACCACCAAACCTCCCCAGTCCAAAGCCACTCCAGAGCCCCCACCAGCACCCCCAACCAGAATGCACCTGCCAACATGCAACCCAATGACCATATCCGAATGCAATTGCAAACATTATCCAATGACCATATACTGACTGCACCTGCAACCATGCCACACCGTGACCACACCGACTGGACTTGCGAACATGCAACACAGTGGCCCCACACAGAATGCGCCTGTAACGTGCAACACAGTGACCATACCCGGAATGCACATGCAAACATGCAACAGTGACCCCACACAGATTGCACACGCAAACCTGCAACACCGTGACCTCACCCGAAATGCACACGCAAACCTGCAACACCGTGGCCACATACAGAAAGAGCCTGCACACATGCCACACAGTGACCATACACTGAATGCATCTGCAAGTATGCAACACCGTGGCCACATACAGAAAGAGCCTGCACACATGCAACACAGTGACCATACACTGAATGCATCTGCAAGTATGCAACATCGTGACCACGCACAGCACGCACGCGCAAAAGTCAACACAGTGACCATACCCGGAATGCACCCGCAAGCCTGCAACACAGTGGCCACACACAGAATGAGCCTGCAAACATGCAACACCGTGACCATACCCGGAATGCACATGCAACATAGTGACCACACACAGAATGCACACGCAAACATGCAACACCGTGACCACACCCGGAATGCACACGCAACCTGCAACACAGTGGCCATACAGCATGAGCCTGCAAACATGCAACACAGCGACCATACACTGAATGCATCTGCAAACATGCAACGCCGTGACCACGCACAGAACTTTTAAAACTCTCGGTTCCTAAGGGGTTAATGGGGTATTATGCTGCAGTAACCCTTATTGAAACCGCTAGTAAAATAAGCATTTTAGCAATTGAAACTGTTTACTACAATTATGTATTCAAACGTTTCCCGCACCTTATCTCCCTGGTTCACACGAAGGGATAAGAGTTTTTTCTCTGCCCAGTGCCGGACCTCAGGGTACCGGACCCCAGGGTGCAGGAGCTCAGGACCTCAGGGTGCAGAACCCCAGGGTGCAGGAGCTCAGGGCCTCAAGTTAAAGGACCTCAGGGTGCAGGAGCTCAGGGCCTCAAGTTACAGGACCTCAGGGTGCACTCGCTAAAGGACACTGAAATTTCATTCAATGCACTGAATTGTGAAGTATTTGTCCGCCGGCACCTGCCGGGTAAAGCACAGAACAGAAGATGCAGAGGAACCATTCCCATGTGATCCCATCGCAGCCCGAATAATGAGCGGGCACATGGAGACACAGGCCGCAGCACTAGCAGATATCAGACGGGTCTGTATGGCAACAGCCAGCCTTAGGGACCAGCCGCATGTGCTCGCATTGTATATTAGATTGTAAGCTCTTGAGCAGGTCCTCCACCTCCCGCTCCGCTTATGCAAGGTGTACGTCGCCCTGTCATTGCTTCACCCCTTGTACAGCGCTACAGAACCTGTCGGCGCTCCTTAGACCAATAATTGTATCGGTGTATACACCTTACGCATATATACTTAAAATATATTGTGTTGAATAACCCCCAGGGTTTTCTTTGTAAGAGCCACCACGTTATTTGATCATTTGTGCCCCAGATCATTTTTTATTTATTTATTTATTTATTTTTATTTTTTTTTTTGATTACTAAACCTTCAATGCTGTGCAACTACTTATCCCACAGCGCTGCTATCTGGCTGCCTGAGCATTGTGGGATCTGCAGCCACAACACATGCAGGTCCTTAGAACAAAAACAGAAAATCAACAAAACCAATTGAATAAAAACCATCTGCCTTTCTCTTTAACCAAATCTAGTCACACACAGACAGACACACAGACACACCCTACACCTGCTTCTTGCTGGGGAGTGGGAATCCAGCAGCTCTGCCCCCTATAACAGCAGCACATGGCACAGCCTGCACTTCCTGTCACCCTCTCCCCTTACACACACAGAGGAAGCTCCCGGTCATGTGATCACACAGAGTGCTCCCTCAAGTGTTCCAGCAGACATGTAGATGCCCCCCCCCAGCCACCAAACTTTCCCTCTCCTTTCTCTTTCACCAGAAACACCTGAAAAAACATGATCTCACCTTGATGCACCTCTCACGTTGGCAGGAACAGAGGAAGAACCCTGCACCCATCACCAGCATATATAGTCCAGTTAAGCAACACTGTTGCAACCACTCCACCAATAACACCGTAGCTTTTCCTTGACTGACAGGCCCATGCTTCCAACCGACCCCCCCCCTTCCCCCTCCCTGAGGGGCCCCAGGGATTCTAAACCCTTCCAGATCTTTCCTTAACCTACAGGCCCAGGCCATCAGTCATGTCCCCCTTCCTGAAGGTCCAGGGGGTTCTATTGTGGGCATCTGATTGGGCCTGCCCTTGCAGCCGACACACGTCATTGGCTGTGGGGGCAGTCTGAGTTCAGGCCGTCTCTCTGCAGCCAATGGCGTGCGGTGCACACTAGCTGCAGGGAGGGGCTGAGGTGGCCCATTGAAGTCATTAGGGCTTACCTGTACACCCGGTGTCTTCAAGGCCCACCCTCCGCGAAGACATCATAGCACGTCCGGCGGTGATAAAGGGTTAACTCAGTCTGACTGTAAACAGTGTGTGCAAAGAAAAAAACACACACTGAATCACTTAATTTATTAATGAAGATAGGATCTTCCCTCTGCGGCTCCCGGTAACCCGTAAGCAGTATACAATAGGAAGAAGGTAGAGGGTGATCCTACAACCAATTAAAGTCACTTAGAGGTGCATGTTAAATGAAGAAATGTAAACAGTGTGTGCCGTACACCGACCCATTAATCCATAATGAGAAGACTTGGCAACTCATCAATTAGTTCTTTCAGCCCTTAGATGATTTAGGAGCTGGAGATACTTGACATGGTGGTGGAGCTGGAGATACTTGACATGGTGGTGGAGCTGGAGATACTTGACATGGTGGTGGAGCTGGAGATACTTGACATGGTGGTGGAGCTGGAGATACTTGACATTGTGGTGATGGGAGATTTTTGGCTACGTGGTGGAGCTATAGATGCTTGACGTAGTGGTGGTGGAGCTGGAGATGCTTGACGTAGTGGTGGTGAAGCTGGAGATGCTTGACGTAGTGGTGGTGGAGCTGGAGATACTTTACGTGGTGATGGAGCTAAAGATACTTGATGTGGTGGTGGAGCTGGAGATTTTTGGCTTGCTGATGGAGATGCTTGACGTGGTGGTGGAGCTGGAGATGCTTGACGTGGTGGTGGAGCTGGAGATGCTTGATGTGGTGGTAGAGCTGGAGATACTTGACATGGTGGTGGAGAAACTTTTATCAAGACAAATATGTGCATAAACCAGTGAGCCACGTCACCAAGCTCCAGACAACACCCCCATCTCCTGGTGAGAAAAAACGACAAACAGTATATATATGCGGATGAGCACGGTGACAAGAAGGCAATATAACAATACTGTCAGTCATGGAACTGACGTAGCACTCCACGCTTCAAACCCCAAGAGACTTTATGTTCATTTATATTGTGTGATTTTAAATATATTTTACATGTTTGGTTTTAGTTTAATTTAGTTTAGTGTAAATGGCGTAACTTTAGTTTTAAATATACTTATATTCCTGTAGGTAAATGTGTTTCTGTGTAGCCAGTAAACAAGCTTTACTGCTGTGTAATTTATGCAACAAGGCTTTTCCCCTTATCTGGCTGCATATTTGATTCAAGAAGTCTGGGATAGTGTTTGTCTTTAATCTGATGTGTTAGAACAATAGATTATGTAAATGTTGTGTGAGCTAAAGGCTAAAGAATGTTTATTGTAAATGTAGCGCTCACCCCCGGAGGAGCCGCTGAATTAACCTCGGGTTAGTCTCACCGCACTAGGGAATAAATATACACCAGCACTGTTGTGGATTTTATAGATTATATACTTTACTGATCCCAATAAAGCAGCATATATAATGTAGATCGGTATATGAACGACAGGACTTCGTAATGCGGGAAAAACACGCGGCGGTTAAAGAAAAGTTTAACCCCTTCAGTTCTGGAGTGTAAGTCCCGTGAAAGTAATGTCTCAAATAGGTGTGTATGATCTCGGGTACCCGGGTACTGTATTCAACTGGCCAGTGAATGAAATGAGCAAATCTTCGACTAGTCACGTTGGGGCCCTGTAGATTTGGACAATAATGCAGCGTGCTTTGTTATACTTGGAATTTTGCAGCCTGGAAGGCCTCTCACCCATCCGTTAGACAATCTGTCCCGCTGCCCGATCAAGGATGTCTCTCCGCTTTACCACTGGGACTCTGTGCCACCGGATCAGCTCTCTTGCTTGTCCGATCTCCACAATGCGAAACTACGGCCTACCGCCTGCAATCCCAATGGATCATCGCGGTCTCCTTACTCGGGGTCCAACCGGAACTAAATTTCTGTGCAAACCTCTCGGCGGTGCATAGGTAGGTCTCTGCAAAGTCACTGTCCCAATCTCCAGCACCCGCAAGGCAGCGCCTGCTCTCCGACCTGGTCCTTGGCAGTCTCACGTGCGTCTTCCACCTTTCGCCGCTCGGCTCACTCTGCCTCTCCTCCGCACGAGGCTGCGAACGTCCTTCCTCTCTCTCCCACCCACTTCCTGACTCCACCGCAAAGCACGATGGAAATTGTAGTTCCATTTGTGTCCAGCATAGTCCATATTTACCCTGTCTCCCTCTGGTGGCCACAACAAGTAAATGCAGCAAACACAATCCTTAGACAGCGCTACATAAATATCTAACTGACATAATGTAATTAGAGACTTTAGGTACATGTTCACCATTTGGTATGCAAATTATAACTGAAGAGGACCTGAAGGAAGCCTGCAGTGGTCTTGGAACCAACCAATGAGAACGGTTGGGATGGGTGGGAAGTTTGAATGTGCATTGCTGTATTTTGTATAAATATCCGGTGAAATCTTCCATAAAGAGAGAATCCTGTTGGAACGTACAGCTCGCCTGGTGTCTCCTTCAACTACGCTATACTACACTCAACCTCAGAAGGCACAGAGCTGCCGTCTGGAAATGCAAAGAGGCTCCAAGGCAGAGGTTCAGATCAAGCAGATCTGGAGCTGCAGATCAGGCTGCTCGAGGCACTGAGCTCCAAGCAACTCAGAGGCCGGGCTGATCTTGGCAAGGGGGTGTCTGGAGAGTCAGGACAGACGGAAGAGAACGGTTCCGTCACACACAAGAAGCATGAACCAAACAAGAGACACGAACCAGACAAGAGAGGAGACTGGGCACAAAGGGGAATAGCTTTAGAGGAGGAGAGAAGATGCAGGGAAAGGAGGTTGAGGCAAGAGGGATGGCTGAGAGTAGTGGGACGAGCGGTAAGGGAAAACTGAATATAGAAGTATTTAGAAAGCAGGAGGAATGAGGGATTGCAAAAATGAGAATAAGAGGCTAGAGCAGTGGAAAGCAGAAATAGACACGAGGGGAACTTAACAGCAGATGGGGCAGACAATGAATAAAGAATAACACTAAACAATACAGATAACAGACCTTCAGGCAAAGGTACCAGTAGGGATATATCAATAGAGTGGTCGTTGGGAATTCAGGGGTCTAGGCAAGGCGGCAGGCAGGGTGGTCCAAGTCCATATCCAGGGGGTCTGATACACGGGGTTCCATATGGGGGGAACAGGGAGCAAAAGGGGGTACCGGTATGGAGAATGAGTGTCCAGGTAGAAACAGGGGTCCTTAGGCAGTCTTTGGCGATACCACAAAGGAGTGATCAGGAATAGCTCTGCACAATAACACAGTCTGGGACTTCAATGAGGAAGTCCAGGGTAGAGGGTGTGACTTCCTTAAATGCAGGATTGATTAGGGAGGATGAAGGGCAGGTGAGGTTCCAGGGTTAGAATGTCAGAGTCCAAGAATGTGGAAATTCTGATATAAAGTCCTGGAACCTGCATAGGGCATGCAGGATGCGGCATAAAAAGGGGACGCCAGGGGGTCAGGGCCTCTAGGACCTGACAAGATGCTTGATGTGATGGTGGAGATACTTGATGTGGTGGTGGAGCTGAAGAATACTTGATGTGGTGGTGGAGCTGGAGATGCTTGATGTGGTGGTGGAGCTGGAGATGTTTGGCGTGTTGATGGAGTGGGAGATTCCTAACGTGGTTGTGATGTTGGCGCTGGAGAGGTCCATATGTGTCATGCAATGTGTGAAGCTCGGGCCTTGGTGTCTTTTCAGCAGAGTATGAAGTAAGTCTGTATATACTTTGTCTAAATCAAACTACAGGGTTATTCAAAAAGACTGAACCGATATCATGAGGCATTGCTTCAGTCAGCATCGTCATGGAATGAGTCAGTGACAAGTAAGTTGTGAATGGCGGCCACAAGGGGGCGATGTAGTCGCGTCGTTCTTCCGGAAACGTTCAGTTGTTTAATTACACTCGAAATGGCGAGTCCTCAGCAAAAAGCGTTCTGCATTCTCGAGTTCGCGAAAACAAATTCAGTTGTCATGGTGCAGCGTGTTTTTCGAAGGCGATTTGACATTAATCCGCCCTCTCCTAAGAACATTCAACAGTTTCAAGAGAGTGGGTGTCTTTGTAAAGGGGAAAGTCCAGGACGACCACGAGTTTCAGAGGAGCAAGTGGCGAGAATCCGTGCTGCGTTTGAGAGTGGCCCGCGGAAGTCCACAAATCAAGCTAGTCGTGAGCTTGCGATCCCTCAATCCACTATCTGGTGTGTGCTAAGAATGCGCCTACATTGAAACCATACAGACCGCAGCTCGTTCAGGCACTTACCAATCACCACAAAAGGAAGCGGATGGAGTTTTGCAATTTGATGCTGGAGATGATTTATTTCACGTTTAATTGTTAGTGATGAAGCGACTTTTCACTTGAGCGGCACAGTCAGTCGTCACAATGTGCGTATTTGGGGAACAGCACCCACATGAAACCGTTGAGTAGGGATGAGCTGTTCGGTTCGATCTGTTCGGAGTTCACATCGGCCGTTCGGCTGTTCGCGAACTCCGAACATTTCCGTGTGTTCGCCGCATGTTCGCCCACAATGGACTTTTCCACTGGCCTGAAGCTTGTAATTGGCTACAGCCTTGCACCTGACCACAGGTCAGGTGCAAGACAGGTGCAAGACTATGCCAATCACGGCTCAGAGTCCTGATTTGGGCAAAGTTTGCCCAATCATGTGCTCACAGAGCTAAGTCCCGCTGCACACTACATAAGGCGTCCCTCGCAGCCCCAGCACGTGTATTTTGAGAGGAGATAATAAAATAAATCTCTCATTTTAGAGCCAGAGCATACCCTAGGCACCTATTGAGACAAGAGGGTACTAGGATTAACCAACAAACAATACCTCAGTGACGTCAGTATCTATTCTATGGAAGAATTCCGTTTGTATCTAAATATGGGACTCATACAAAACAAGTGAAGAAAATTTTATGTAAGTATTGGTACATCCTGAGGGATGCATAGCCAAAGATACCAGAGTTTCAGACTATCCCACTAATGTCATACAAGAAAGGGAGATCATTTCGACAGACGCTGGTAAAGGCGGAATTCAAGCATGATACAGGTGATAGACCTTTCTTTGGGAAACCGAAGAATGGAACCTTCCCGTGCTTGAATTGTTCATGCTGTAATGCAGTAACACATGGTGACTCGTTTGTTCATCCTCATTCTGGGAGGAAGTCCAAAATCAAGAGGTACTTCACTTGTAATTCCACTTATTTATTTATTTATTTATAAAGGATTTTACCAGGAAGGATACATTGAGATTTCTCTCGTTTTCAAGTATGTCCTGGGTTCGAGAACATTGAATTGTTACAGAAATACAAAGTAGTAAAATGCAAGATATTAACACAGGACCAAATATACAGATTAACAGAAAAATAAATATGTAGGAAATAAAGTCATTATGTTACATGTTTACAGGTTTACCTGTTGAAGTGCCCATGTGGGTTGATCTACGTGGGTGAGACCACCCAAAAAGTGAAAAATCGGTTCATCAAACACAGGTCGGATATTAGAACTAAAACGACTGAACTCCCTGTTCCTGAACATTTTATATGTAGTGGACATGACGTTTCACAGCTACGTTATCAGGTAATTGATGAAGTACCTAAATTGACAAGAGGTGGAGACAGAGAAAAACTACTTAAGAGAAAGGAATTATATTGGATCCATCACCTTAATACTCTTTCCCCACATGGCCTTAATAGGGAATCAGATTTCTCACCTTTTCTTGAAAATGAATATGTCTCCTTTACAAAAATCATTTTAAAACTAAAAATTTAAATCCTAAATAACTTTCCTTTGTCTTTGCAGATTCAAGAGTGAGGAATGTTTAGGAATAGCAGTGTTACTGCAATAGTAAGGTGTTTCTCCTCCCTTCCTTTACATTAAGACCTGTATAATTGATTTCTCATCGGTGAAGTTATGTCTACTGTCTGATCTATTGTTAATACACAATGAATTTATAATACGGTTGATGTTAATGTGATAATTACGGAACCAGCATGTAGACACTTTGTTTTTAATCACTGGGTTTACTATACACGGATCGGTTGCAATGATTAATTGATTGTTTGATTGACCTGTGATACTATTTATTTTCAGTTGTGTTATTGTGATTTAGGCTTGACAAAGACCAGCTGTGGTCGAAACGTTGCCTTGCTTTCTTGGTGTTGGATTAAATCCATTTGAATTTATATCGTGGACTCCGGAGTCTCTTCATTTAATCGGTTATCCTTTCTAACTGGTGCTGGCCGTCTTAAGCAGCAGCAACATACAGAGGATTTGGTGGATTGGCTAACCAGGCCATCCGAGTCCTCTGCCAGCCAGGCTTGTAGTGCTTTACAGTCCACCTCAGCTGCCAAAGCATCTAATGCAGCCTCCATGTCCACAGCTACTCCTGCCGTAGCCTCACCAACATACACGAAGGAGTCAGCTGAATTGTTTGACTACAATGACCGTGACATGCTGCTTGAGGATGCGCAGCAACTACAGTGCTCTGATTGAATCTCTGAGGTTGAGGAAGGGAGTATAATCAACCTAGAGGAAGGGGGTAACAGTGACACACAAATAACTGGCACTCATGTTCCCCCAGCAGCTGCAGCATATTGCGAGGTTGGCTCCAGTGACGAGGAGATAGGGGGTGATGACGATGATGAGGTCACTGACTCCACCTGGGTGCCTGATTGAACAGAGGAGTCAAGTGAGGAGGAGGCACAACAAACACGAGGCACAACTTCCTCTATGACCAACCGTAGCCAGTCCAAGGCATCAGAAGTCACAGCTGCTCAGGTGCAGAGCGCTGTTGTCTCAAAGCACATGTACAGGAACTCTGCTGTCTGGGAGTTCTTTAGGAAATGTACAGCAGACCGCACCGTTGCTATTTGTAATCTATGTCAGATGAGGATCAAGCGTGGGAAAGACATCCCACGCTTGGGTACCACGTGCTTGAGGTGACATATGACCACCTGCCACGCATCCCGTTGGCACAACACTTTTCATAGGTCCTCCTCATCTGTCTCTACTTCCACTATATGTCCTGCCATGTCATTGCCTACAACCTCCACTGACAGGGATGATGCTACAGTAATGGGTGCACCAGGTACTTCCTCAGAATGTGACAGCATCACATCAGCTGAAGATTTACGCAGTCAGATTACGTTGCCCCAGCTGCTTCAGCATAAAAAAATGTATAGTCCCAACCATCCCCAAGCACAGCGTCTAAATGCCAGCTTAGCAAAATTACTCGCATTACAGCTGCTGCCTTTCCAGCTGGTGGACTCTGCTTCCTTCTGTGAATTTGCTGAATGTGCTGTACTACAGTGGCAGGTTCCAAAACACCATTTCTTTTCATAGAAGGCCTTACCAGCACGTGGAACACAATGTTATGGAGTCATTGGGAAAGGCAGTCAGCAGCAAGGTGCACATGACTTTAGACACGTGGTCCAGCAAGCATGGACAGGGCCATTACATTTCCTTCACGGCACACTGGGTAACTGATTTCAGCTGGGAGGGATCCAAGATGGGGCTCTGTGCTGGAGCTTGTTCATCCACTACGCCTCCAGAAAGCTGCTTGTATGAGGACTGTCTGCTCCACCACCTCTTCCTCCTCCTCCTTCTCTGTCTCTGGCGAAGGGGCAGTTAAACCAACGCGTGGCAGGGGCTACGCAATGGCTCAAGCAAAAAGATGCCATACTGTGCTTGAGTTGGTTTGTTTAGGGGACAAGAGCCACACCGGGCCAGAAATTCTGTCAGCTCTGCAGGGGCAGGTGCAGAGATGGTTAACACCACGCCAGCTTGAGCTGGGAATGGTGGTCTGTGATAATGGCAGCATTTGCCACCTTTTATGGCAAATATCTTGCATATATGCCCTCTTGGCAGGCACTCTAAAAATCGAACGTTCGAGTCTCATTGACTTGCATTGAGTTCGGTTCGTGTTCGAGTTCGAACTCGAACTTTTGAAATTGTTCGAATGCGAACCGAACACGGGGGTGTTTGGCTCATCACTGCCATTGAGCACGAAAGAGATTCTCTTAAGCTGAACGTCTTCTGTGCTGTGTCACAGAACAAGATTTATGGTCCCTTTTTCTTTGAAGGAAACACCGTTAAGGACAAACCTATCTATCTCGATATGCACCAAGACGTGCTCTTCACTTCACTGCAAGCAGATTCAATAATTTTTCAACAAGATGGAGCACCACCCCATTGGCACCTAATGGTTCCAGCTTTTTTAAATCTGCCCCAGCGATGGATTGGTCCGAAGGGGGCCAATGACCTTCCTCTTTGTGCTTAGCCTGCGAGATCTCGAGACCTCACCGTGTGTGATTTCTTTGTTGTGGGGATATATAAAAGATGGCGTTTAAGTTCCACCACTGCCCACTAACCTCGATAACCTTAAACATCGTGTAGCGCTGGTTTAAACCCTGCTGCTGTAATTACTCGTTTCTGGCCACCAGGGGGAGACGAGCGCAATGTAAACCAATACTGGACACTTTTGGACTACGTTTTCCAGCATGCTTTGGGGCAGGGACAGGAAGTGGGTGGGGAGAACCGAGAGACATCCGCAACCTCGTGCAGAGGAGAGCCAGTGCGTGCCAAGGGGAGAACAGAGTAAGACGCACGTGAGACAAGGAGCGATTGTGACCAGGCCGGAGCGCAGGTGCTGCCTTGCGGAGCTGGAGATCGTTTTCAATTACTTGCCAGAGACCTAGTAATCCACTGCTGAGAAGTTTACACAGATATAGAGCTGCAGATGGACCCCGAGTTAGGAGACCGCGATGATCTAATGGGAGTGCAGGCGGTGAGCTGAGCATCTTGTGGCAGAGACGGACAAGCAAGACAAGCGGATCCGGTGGCACAGAGTCCCAGCCAAATTGAGCGGAGAGACGTCCTGGGTCGAGCAGATCGCAGAGTATCTGGCGGATGGGTGAGAGGCCTTCCCGGCCACAGTGAAAATAATAAAGCACGCTGCAGTTTGTCTAAACCTACAGGGCCCCAACGTGACTAGTCGAAGACACATTGAAATCATTCACTGGCCAGTTGAATCTAGTACCCGGGTACCAACACACACATACACGCACACCTTCTTGGGACACAACCTGTACGGGACTCACATTCCAGCAACGAAGGGGTTAAAATTCCTTTTTATTTTCCGCTGCGCGTTTCTCGCATTACGAACTTCTGTAAATATATAAGTATACCGTGCTGCTCTATATATGCCAGTTTATTTGAGATCAGTAAACTATATAACTTATAAAATCCACAACAGTGCTGGTGTATATTTATTCCCTAGTGTGGGGAGACTGACCCGAGGTTTAAATTCAGCGGCTCCTCCGGGAGTGAGCGCTACAATCGAATAACAGCAGCGATCAACTCAGGGGATGGTGATATGCTGATACGCACCTGGGAGGAATTCTCTTCTCGCATTATTGTTGCCCACGCTGCACATAGTGGTCACATTGAACACTTGTAAGACAGGAAATAAAAGGTGACTTTGAGTTTAATACTTGGGACTTGGCCGGAGTTTTCTATTACAGTTGTGTTCAAAATTATTCAACCCCCAATGCTGTAAAGGGTTTTCAGGAATTTAGTGTACATTTGTAATTGTATTCAGAATGAAATCCTACAAGGACTTTTTAAAGAACCATATGTAACTAAAATGACATCAATTGGTTTTGTAATACAGTAGTAAATGTTTCTTTTGTGAATTCTTCATTGACACAATTATTCAACCCCTTAAAGACTACCACTCTGAAGAACAGAGGTTCATTCAAGTGTTTTCAATCAGGTATTGAAAACACCTGTGGATGTCACGGAGCAGCAATAAAGCATAATAAGCACCAATTAGGCAGCTTTAAAATGACTGTGATACTCAGCTCCTTCTAGACATTTACTGGTGTGGTTACAAACATGGTGAAGTCAAGAGAATGGTCCAGGAAGACAAGAGAAGAGGTGATTACTCTTCACAGGAAGGGCAATGGCTATAAGAAGATTGCAAAGATGTTAAACATACCAAGAGAGACCATAGGAAGCATCATTCGCAAATTCAAGGCAAAGGGCACTGTTGAAACGCTACCTGGTCGTGGCAGAAAGAAGATGCTGACTTCGACTGCTGTGCGCTACCTGAAGCGTAGAGTGGAGAAAAGTCCCCGTGTGACTGCTGAGGAACTGAGAAAAGATTTGTCAGATGTGGGTACTGAAGTTTCAGCTCAGACAATACGGCGCACACTGCGTAATGAAGGCCTCCATGCCAGAACTCCCAGGCGCACCCCCTTGCTGTCTCCAAAGAATAAGAAGAGTCGACTGCAGTATGCCAAAAGTCATGTGGACAAACCACAGAAGTTTTGGGATAGTGTTCTGTGGACTGATGAAACAAAATTAGAACTGTTTGGGCCCATGGATCAACGCTATGTTTGGAGGAGGAAGAACAAGGCCTATGAAGAAAAGAACACCTTGCCTACTGTGAAGCATGGCGGGGGGTCAATCATGCTTTGGGGCTGTTTTGCTTCTGCAGGTACAGGGAAGCTTCAGCGTGTGCAAGGTACCATGAATTCTCTTCAGTACCAGGAGATATTGGATGACAATGTGATGCAGTCCGTCACAAACCTGAGGCTTGGGAGACGTTGGACCTTTCAACAGGACAATGATCCCAAGCATACCTCCAAGTCCACTAGAGCATGGTTGCAGATTAAAGGCTGGAACATTTTGGAGTGGCCATCGCAGTCACCTGACTTAAATCCGATTGAGAACCTCTGGTGGGACTTAAAGAAAGCAGTTGCAGTGCGCAAGCCTAAGAATGTGACTGAACTGGAGGCTTTTGCCCATGACGAATGGGCGAAGATACCAGTAGATCGCTACAAGACACTTGTGTCAAGCTATGCTTCACGTTTAAAAGCTGTTATAACTGTAAAAGGATGTTGTACTAAGTACTAAGATTGAATGTCACTTGGGGGTTGAATAAAACTGATAATGATGTGAGCACAGAAAAGACATTTGTGGTTATTTCATTATAAATGTTATGTTATATTTGTCTGACCTACACGTGCCTCTTTGATTTAATTGTAAGCAAGATGACTGAATGATCAAAATCAATGTCAAACTGGCCAAAACACTCAATTTCAGTGGGGGTTGAAACATTTTGAACACAACTGTACTTTTCCTTAATAAAATATTGCGTAAAGAAATCCGTTCATTCTTTTTTGAATAACCCTGTATTTCCGGGCGTTCTTTTTCCCCGCAGAGTTTTCATTTTGTTTATTGCCTGGGCGTTTGGGGCATCTCTGTAGATACCTAGACATCCTCAAGCCCAGATCTTCACACTTTCCTGTAACATGTATTATTTAAGACCCTCTTCATCAGCTGCTCTAGTTATGTGGAAAAAGTACAAAACAGTCCGATTCTCATTCTCCCGTCACTGGGTTGAGGCGTGTTTCTCTGTTTGACACCGTGGCGAATGCCCCATATGTCAGGCGGCTTATTTTTAGGGTGAGAAGGGGTGCGTGCGTACGTGTCAGACAGGACGGGGTGACCGCAGGCGCCAGGTGCGTATCTGTTCATCACAATGTGTGTCTGATCCATCAAAGCAATGAAGCACAGGAGGGTGGAAAAATACAGCCGTGACATGGAGTGGCCTGAACAAGTCATCGACCTCATGATATGTGGATCCGGGATGTCACCATCAGACTGGCCAGGATAGTCCACACGGCGAGCTCGGAGACGCCGGATTATAGCGCCTGTCTCTGTAGAAGCACCTGTAGCTTCTCTTGTAAAGCAGCTGTGCCATTTTGAACCATTCGTCAGTAACCTCGGCGACAGATATTTTGGAACTCCGATTCCCTCGAGTCTCATGGAGTCTCCTGACCCCTGTTTATAGAGGGCTCCATCATTTTACCGACAGAGCGCAGGCGTTCCAACATGATGACTGCCTTCACTTTCCCAGTAGAGGCACTGGCCGCTTGTGCTGCGCGTTCTGTGCATTAAGGAAGCCCCTTCTTCTGGAAGGCCGTCACCGCCTGCTGAGACGCACAAGCGGAGGAGTGAGGAAACCTACAACACCACGATCAATTAATGTGGCCAGAGCATCCTTTTAAGCAGGTCCTTCAAACTTACGGAGCCTGGCCTGTGGCACAAAATTGAGTTATATTTGTGGAGCTCTGTGATAAACTCATACACACTGCATATTACTGTGAGCTTTATTGCTGTGGAGCTCTGTGATACGCTCATACACACTGCACATTACTGTGAGGTTTATTGCTGTGGAGCTCTGTGATACGCTCATTCACACCGCACATTACTGTGAGCTTTATTGCTGTGGAGCTCTGTGATTCAGTAATGTGCGCTGTGTTTGAGTGTATCACAGAGCTCCACAGCAATAAAACTCACAGTAATGTGCACTGTGTATGAGTGTGAGTTTTATTGCTGTGGAGCTCTGTGATACACTCATACACACTGCACATTAATGTGGATTTTATTGCTGTGGAGGTCTGTGATACATGACTGATTAAACCTGGGACCTTCCTTGACCCATACCCTTAAATATAAAGAAAGACACAACACGTTCTTAACTGGAAAGGGCCACAGCTTTATTAAATATATCCAACATGTAATCCGGCAGTGCTTTCCCCCATCCTCTGCCCGATTACCCATGTAATAGGCAGTTCCACCAATAACCAAACCAAGAGCTCATCACCCCGCTTGACCGAGATCAAGCGGCGCTCGTCTCACTAAGGCCTCACCCGAAGGCGGCTTAACCATTTGAAAGCACCACTGTCCAGGAATCACGCTAATACAAAGCGCTGTGACACGAAGAAGACGAACTTCAACAGGGTGAGCGGACGGGAATCTCCTTGATGCACAGTAGTGTATATGAGCGTATCACAGAGCTCCACAGCAATAAACCTACCAGCAATGTGCGGTGTTTATGAGCGTATCACAGAGCTCCACAGCAATAAACCTACCAGCAATGTGCAGTGTTTATGAGCGTATCACAGAGCTCCACAGCAATAAACCTACCAGCAATGTGTGGTGTGTATGAGCGTATCACAGAGCTCCACAGCAATAAACCTTCCAGCAATGTGCGGTGTGTATGAGAGAATCCCCTGTACCTTTAAGGAAGGGGGACATGACTGATGGCTGGGCCGGATGGTTCAGTAGGAAATGTGGAGCTATTGGTCATATGTGTGTGTGACCGGCCTACACCCTCACCGCCCGTTCATAATGATGGACTCTGCGTTGTGTTGTATGTTGGTGTGGTGCAGCAAGGACGAGACCGGCAACATGTGACTTTTTTGGGGAACGGATTTTACTTCAGGCGACTCCTCTGCCTCTGGCGCCGCTTCTCCTCTGAATAAAATAATATACATATATACAGGAATGAATATATATATCAGGAGACGTTCCACCTCTGCTTCTCAAGCCTCACGTGCTCTGATAAACATCTGAATAACATTATATGAATAACCATATACATGAATTAACAAAATTATTTACAAATGACAAGACAAATACGCAATAAGACATAAAAATAATAATAAACTGGAACATACCTGAATAAAATAATATACATGTATACAGGAATGATTATATATATCAGGAGACGTTCCACCTGTACAACAAAATATAACATTACGCTATGTACAGAACCCCCCTGATCACAATATACATGAAAAACCTGCACATTCTACCTATATACACTTTTATTCAGGACATCTATTAAAATAAACAGCCTTAAGTTTAGTGGAGCATATAATACAAAAGGATAGTTATAGAACACTATAACAGGGACATGGGCCTAACTGCTGCAGCTCAAAAACGAAAGTAAAAAAAGAAGACAAAATACCTGTTTTAACATGGATTCTAATCCAGCTATACTATATACATCTTTGATAAGAGGATTCTATAGGATTTTATAGGGTTTTATAGGGTTTTCTAGCTCTTCCTGCTTTAAGCAGAGAGCCTGTCAGACCTCTTACCTCTGCTTCTCAAGCCTCACGTGCTCTGATAAGCCCGGGAAGGAAGGGAACTGCCTAGATCTAACTAGCAGGGAGTGATGTCATCCCTCATTACCATATTAACCCCCTCATAAAAACGGCTGCTCAAACCAAATATAAAAACTACTCACAATAACCCTTTAAAGAACCTAATGCCCCTGGGACCGGAACATATCTATTTTTGTAAGGAATTAGTGTAATACACATATAATGTCCCTTAAAGACACACACACATATATTTATACAATACACACCCGTTACATTCACCCCTTCTGAATTACACTAATATCCTGACCATACAATACTAATGGTTCCGCTGAACCAGACCTAAACAAAACAAATTTGCAATTCAGCGTAAGTTACCTACTTAATAGGTTAGGATAAACCTAAGGTTGATCAAGTCTTAAGCATCCATAGAACAATATACTGCCGTGTACAGCATACGATGGTCTGGTACAGGTTATATTACATGAAATTCTTACATTTCTTGGACAATTTTCACAATTGACATTTACCCCTTTTTTTGGTGTGATATCAAAAATATAAGAACACTTAGAATAAAGAACGGATTGACCCTGACCTATTTATTAGAGATGGGCCCACTCTCTGAATGTTGATTGACTTCTGGGTCAAGGATTCTATTAAACGGCTAACTTTCTTTACTACCCTTCCTGTACGGGTCTTAACACACTGTGTGTCTGGGTTGCTGCTGACTTGAGAATCATTTACTATTTCTGCTGGTGCACTAGAGTCACTGACAGAAGGTTCAGCCTCTACACTAGGTGTTTGCTCAGGATTAACTTCAATGTTCTCAATTTCATTTTCAATACTTTGTTCATAATCAGCACTTTCACTTGAAACTGAGTGATCAGATTCTGAAACGTTGTCATCCAATTCATCAGAACTTATTTCTTCCAATTGGTCAAGCGATTCAATTGAACAAGACTCATTCTCAGTGTCACCAACGTTGGACTGTATACTTTCATCATGTTGATTTGACTCAACGGGTAAGAAACTAATGTCCAGCATCAAATTGCGATGAACTACTTTTGACTTGCCTTCTTCATCAATTAGCTTGTAAATGTTGGTTTGCAGATTCAAATCTTGTACAGTATAGACAGTAGGATCCCATTTGTCTGCAAGTTTCCTTTTTCCTCTTTCAGTTTTGTTGGCCAGTAATACTCGATCTCCGATGTTGAGATTTGTTCCTTTGATCTTTCGATTGTAACACTTAGCTTGCTTTGCTTGTTGTTTCTCTGTATGTTTCTGAGCTATCTGCGTTGCTTCATGAAGGTACGTCATAAGTGAAGTTGCATAGCTGCTGTAATCTTCAATTACAGGATCATGTGATACTTGTCCGAACATTACATCTATAGGTAACTTTGGAATACGACCAAACATTAGTTGGAATGGAGCATAACCTGTGGTTTCGTGCACTGTTGCATTATAAGCGAATGTCAAAGTCTGTATCTGTGCAGGCCAATTATGTTTCTCTTTGAGTGGTAAAGAACGAAGCATATTGCCTAAAGTTCTGTTAAAACGTTCTGTTTCTCCATTTCCCATCGGATGGTATGCTGTGGTATGCGACTTTGCAACACCTGCCAAAATTAACAGTTCTGCAATTAGGGTACTTTCAAAGTTAGTGCCTTGATCCGTATGGATACGTTGTGGGAAGCCATAGACGCAAAAGATATTGTCCCATAACTTCTTTGCAACTTGTTTTGCTTTCTGATTGCTACACTGGAAGGCATGGGCCAGCTTGGTAAAATGATCTGTCACTACTAACACGTCTACAGACCGCTGTTTGTTATCTTCCACACTCCAAAAATCTAAACACACCAACTCCATTGGGGTTGTAGTCTTGATACTTTGAAGAGGTGCTCGAGCAGATGGTTCTGGTGTTTTGGCCAAAATACACCTCTGACAACATTTGACGTACTCCCTTATGTCATGTTCCATCTTCGGCCAGAAAAAACATTGTCGGGCAAGCTGGAGAGTTCTTGACTGTCCCTGGTGTCCAGCCAAATCATGCACACCGGTCAAAACTTTAGACTTGAGACTCGCAGGAATGATAAGGGGTCTCTAGAAACGCGGTAGATCACTCCATCTTGAATCTTCAACCGATCCCATTGTTTCAAAAGGACTAGAGCTCTGAAATCCATTCCAGCTCTCTCTCTTCCTGATGGACGTCTCTTCTGACTCACATAAGGCATAACCTGCGAAATCACCGGATCTGATTCTTGACATTGCCGAATTTCCTCAAGAGGGATTATCGGAATTTCATCGGACACAGACATTACGTTGCTCTGGATGAGTTGAATCTCCTGCATGGCCCTCAGTTCTGTTACTGTCTCCCACTGATCGTGAATGCTCAATTGAGACCTAACTGTTGCATGGTCACAGAATGCTGGATTCAACTGAAGTGACACTTGCTGACTGTTCACCTGTAAGCGAAATGTATCTTGAACTCCATCTTGATTGACGTTTTCAGCTTCAGCTAGTAACCTGTGGTATCGCTCTGATATCAGCCTTTGACTGACGGTCTTCACTAGTGGATCACGACTCAAAGCATCGGCTACAATGTTCTTTCTTCCAGCTATGTGCTTCAGGTCAAAAGTATAGCCAGAAAGCTTGGACACCCAGCGCTGCTCACAAGCATCGAGTTTGGCCTTGGTCAGTATGTAAGTGAGCGGATTGTTATCCGTCCATACGGTGAACGTGTGACCCTTTAACCAATGGCTGAACTTCTCACACACACTCCACTTCAAAGCTAAAAATTCCAGTTTGTGTGCTGGATACCTCTTCTGAGAATTACTTAGGGCCTTGCTTGCGAATGCAATAGGACGCGCCTTCGCCTCGCCTGCTGGTATCTGGGACAATACTGCTCCAAGTCCATCCAAGGATGCATCGATTGACAGAATTAACGGTAACGAAAAATCAGGATGTGTTAGGACTACACTATCTAGTAGGTTCTCCTTCAACTTAGAAAGGGCTTCATCACACTCTGGGGTCCAATCTGTTGCCTTCAATTTTCTGTAGGTACCTGCTTTAACTCCTATCCTACCCTTAATTCTTCTCTTCTGTCCTGCTGTAAGGGAAAAGAGTGGCTTAGCTATGGACGAACAATTTGGAATGAAATGCTGGTAATAGAGGATCATCCCTAAAACGGACTTGATTCTTCTTACAGACGGTGTACACCCATCTTCTTCCATAAGATCGAATTTTGATATTTTGGCAATGACCTCCACCTTCGAAGGATCAACAGCAATTCCGTCTTCATCGATAATGTGCCCTAGGAACTTGACAGATGACTGCATCAGATGGCACTTCTTCGGGCTCAACTTGAGGTTGTAGTCCCTCAATCGCTGAAACACCATCTCCAGTCGCTCCAAGGCTGCTTGCTCATTGGGTGCAAATACTAATAAGTCATCTAAATAACACAGTAGGCTGCTGAAATTCAGATCTCCAAAAATACTCATCATCATTCGCATGAAAGAGTCTGGACTATTACACAGTCCCTGAGGCATTCTATTGTACTCATGAAGTCCTACTGGAGTCGTGAAAGCTGTATATTTCTTATCCTCTTCAGCCATGGGGATGTTATAGAAGCCTGATGTTAGGTCCATGATGCTGAAGAGTGTATTTCCGCCCAATGCGACCAGGCAGTCGGACTGATGTGGGAGTGGATGTGCATCCTTGATAGTTCTAGCGCTCAACCATCTGAAATCTGTACAAATCCTCAGACCACCGTCCTTCTTCCAAACGAGTACCAAGGGTGAAGCATATTCACTCACAGATTTCCGAATTATTCCTTGCTCCTCCATTTCAGAGAGAACTTGGCGTAGCTTTTGGTAATGACCTGGTGGTACTCGCCGATACGGCAATCGAAACGGTCGATCGTCTGTTAACCGAATACGATGCACAAAGTCTCTAACTTCTCCGCAATCCAAGGCATGTTTTGAGAAAACATCATGGTAGTTTTCAAGCAACTGAACAAGCTTGGCTTTGCCTGTATTTCCTACCGAGCAGGAATCAATGTCAAGGTCACTAAGACCTACAGATTTTAGTCTCTTCTTGAGATCAGTCATAGCACTGGGTTGCTGATGACTCTCAGGTGCGAGTACTTGAGTTTGACTGTAACCCTGTAGCAGCTCAAAATCTTCCACAGCCAAACACGGGGATACATCTGCAAGTTTGCAATTCCTCCTGAGCGTCACTGGCTTGTCTGAAAGGTTGGTAACTTTGAGAGGAACCCAATATTCTCCCCACAACGGTGTGACAACTCGGCCAATCATTATGTTTCGTGGCATAGTCCTGGAAGAAGTAGCTTCCACAATCACTGTACTTCCCGGTGACATAACAGAATTACTCGGCAGCCGTCCCCAGACAAGGTGTTCTTGTTTGGCTGCTAAAGTAACTGACTGTTGTAGCTTAACAGTTCCTACTTTATCTGGTGGATTTCCACCCCTCCAATGACATGTATTCGCCATAACATCTAGAAATTGTTCACAAAACGGAGACGACTCTGTAGCATTGTTAGACAGAATCCTCCAGTAATCATCACTGATCTTCATCCTGTGCATAAGGAATTTGATCACGTTGGTACCGATGATCAAGTCGTCCCTTTGTCCGGGTACAACTAAAACAGGAACCATACATCTCTCACCATATACTTTCAGTTCAACTTCATATATACATTTGGGCTTAGTTTCTTTACCTCCACATCCTATTAGCATGATCTCTTGGGACATTGATGTAGACTCCTGCAATACCTTCTCACTCAGCATCTTCTCTTCTGCTGCCTCACTAAAGGTACACGCCATAGATCCTGAATCTAGCATTCCCATCATCTGGAATTTGTTATTGACACAAACCGGTGCATAAAATAATTCGTTAAATGCTTCAAGAGTCTGCATATTCTGTGCAATTACCTTGACTTCAGCTGGTGTGTCACGGAATGGCCCAGCACCCTCAGCCAGGGGCGGTGCGCACAGACATTGATTGGCCATGAACAGTTAGGTGCGGTGGCACGCGCGGAGTTTAAAGTACTTTTTATTAGATGTGATTATGTGTGGTGTAATGAAGTGTCCCCGTTGGTTTATTGCGAAATGTATTTTCCCTTTGTCTGCCTTGCCCGCCGCCATTTTCCGATTGCCTCGTGGTTGCAATCAGATTCTTCGATTCGGAAAATGGCCGATCCGAACCATCCGGTCCGAATCGGCGACTCCCCGATCTGAAATGGCCAATGGGTCCTGGGAGGGCGGGCAGGGATTCCCATTGTATGATAATGTGTGTAAAGTTGATAAATGCTTGAACTGTAAATAAGAAAGCCAGATTTAGCAGTGCATCCAGCCTCGACTGATGTGGTTATTTCCCCGCCGTATTTTATCCTCTGAGTATCCCCCGCGGTCTCAGGATACGGTGTCCGCGGCAGATCCGATCCGAACCGAGCGCTCTGTGCCTGCATCGAGCATCAGGGCAGAGGCGCAGCATATGAGGTTCGGTTCCCAGAACACTTGACAGAGATCCGATCCGAAGGGCGCGGCCGTGTACCGCGCTTCGGTATTGCGAGGGATTGCGGTAAGATCCGAATCCTTTGCAGATCCCGCAAGATCCGAAACTTCCTCCATCCCCGATCCGAAAAGTCCTCCACCGGAGATCCGAAGATTCACCCGCACCTGGATCGGAAACGTTTCCCGCATAAGATCCGAAACGTTTCCCACATAAGATCCGAATATTCCTCCGCGGTTGATAGATCCGATCTCCACAGACGTCCCACATCCACAAGGTCAGTGAACCAGCTGCTCGGGACGCTGAGTGCTGTATGGCTCAGTGGTCGGGCTGGTTCTAGGCAGGGGTCCCCTCCACCGCCCGCTAACCCCTTCCCGGGGTCACGCCAGGCCGCACGAGACGCCGAGTGCGCGTCACTCGGTAGTCGGGCCAGTGGTAAGCGAAGGGGTCACGCAGATTGAGCACACCCGCAGGCGGAACAACATCCCATTCCGTCATACTGGTGGCAGCGGTGGGATCGCTCTCTGCAAGCCCCTAGGAGACCTACGCCATGGTGGTGTACACCCACTACAACCGGGACACCCTGCGTGGGATGTTGGAGAACGGGGAGGAACGCCGGGTAATAAGAACCGGAAAACCCTGATCAAGGAGCTGACCAGGATGGGATCAGAACAGGGTGACGACGCCCGTCCCCAGCCCTGTCCACGCAGAGGTGGAGGAGGATGCTGGCCTCAGAGAGGTGCGGCGTCGGATTGCCTTGCTCGGGGATGCCCCAGCGGAGGCGGCCAGATGCGAAGTGATTCGGGAGTTTACCGTGAAGTTGAGCAAGAGAAGGACCGCCAGCACGAGCTGCGGTTGGCAGAGCTCCGCGGAGCAGAGCCGGAAGATTTTAACCCTGAACCCTAACCCGTGGGACCCTGTGGTCGAGGCTCACAGCTCGACTGGAGCATCACCCTGGGAATCTGCAACCCCCAGTGACTACCCTTTTGAGACTTACAGCTCGCCTGGAGCCTGTATTGGGGACATCACACATCCCGGCGACCCTCGGATGGAGACTCACAGCTCGCCTGGAGCTGCATCTGAGGACGCCACATCCCCGTTGAGGAGCGGTGCTCCTGTGCCGGCACCTTCGCTGACATGAAGGTGTTGCTTGCGAGAAGGCCGCAGGAGGGCCTAGAGTGGGACCAGGGGTCCACCGAGGAACTTTGGTACGAGGCCCTGGACCATGAGAGGGACTGCCATGGTGTGTACGTTCCCTCCGACGCTGTCGTCCACCGGGTGCAGTACGAGTGCAGCAGTGTTCCTGCAAGGCCGGGCCCCAGAGGAGTGGGAGGCCGAGCTCCGGAGTCTGGTGCAACAGGAGATCGCACTGGACGCGCGTACCGCGCGCTCCGGTGGCTAACCACCCCTCCGACAGTGCGCCCTATTGAAGGCAGCTCCACTGCAGGGCCTCGCTACGGAGGCACGGGCTGCTCTACGCGAGCATGGCGCCGACCCTGAGTTCGGAGAGGAGACCGAAGAACGAATGGAGGAGATTCTGGAGCGACGGGAACTGGAGTTCCCGTCCGACATCAGGGACTCGGTGTTTGAGGAGCTGGAGTCCCTAGCAGAGCGAGAGTGGGAGCTCGAGGTGGCTTACCGAAGATTGTGGGACGGCGTTCCGCAGTCGAGTCTGAGCTCCCCGTGGTGGGACGGGTCGGCGGAAGAGTCGACAGTCCCCAGGTTTGGGACCTATGGAGGCCGAGGCGGACCCATGGGTGCCCGTGGAGGTCCCAGTAGAAGAAGTTGTCCCCGACACTCCGCAAGTGGACAGGGTGGCCGAGGCCACGGGTCCGGCGGAGGAGCTGGCAACGGGGCAGAGCGCCGCTGGCCTCTGCCCACTGCTTCCGGTCTGCCAGGAGGAGCAGACAGGTGGTTTCCCCGGGATGGGTTGTGCGCAACCATTGATTGCCCCAGGGGGTGAAGAGACCATCCTTCCCCAAGGGGATTTCCGACCAGCGGAAGAGCTGGCTACGGGGCAGAGTGCCGCTGGCCTCTGCCCACTGCTTACAGTCTGCCCGGAGGTGCAGACAGATGGTCCACCCGGGATGGGTTGTGCGCAACCATTGATTGCCCCGGGGGTGAAGAGGACCATCCTTCCCCAAGGGGATTTCCGACCAGCGGAAGAGCTGGCTACGGGCAGAGTGCCGCTGGCCTCTGCCCACTGCTTACAGTCTGCCGGAGGTGCAGACAGATGGTCCACCCGGGATGGGTTGTGCGCAACCATTGATTGCCCGGGGGGTGAAGAGACCCTCCTTCCCCAAGGGGATCTCCGACCAGCGGAAGAGCTGGCTACGGGCAGAGTGCCGCTGGCCTCTGCCCACTGCTGACAGTCTGCCCGGAGGAGCAGACCGATGGTTTCCCCGGGATGGGTTGTGCGCAGCCATTGATTGCCCCGGGGGGTGAAGAGACCATCCTGCCCCAAGGGGATCTCCAACCAGCGGAAGAGCTGGCCACGGGGCAGAGCGCCGCTGGCCTCTGCCCACTGGCCACGGCCTGCCAGGTGGAGCAGACAGATGGTTCCCCGGGCTGGGTTGTGCGCAGCCCAGTGACGGCCCCGGGGGGGAAGAAACCATCCTCTCGCAAGGAGATCCCCACTCAGCGGAAGAGCTGACGACAGGGGCAGAGCGCCGCTGGCCTCTGCCCGTTCCTCCCAACTTGCCTCGAGGGGCGGAGCGGGATGGACCCCGTGGCGACGGCCGTTGCAGCCATTTATCCCCCTCTTCGGCTGCCAGGAAGAGCAGTCAGGTTTGACCCCATTTGTCCCCTCGGTTGCCGTTTCCGTACCTGCCTCTCCAGCGGAAGAGCTGGCAACGGGGCAGAGCGCCGCTGGCCTCTGCCCATTCCCCCCAATTTGCCCGAGGGGCAGAGCGAGGATGACCCCGTACGGCTGCCGTTGCAGCTGGTTATCTCCCTCTCCGGCTGCCAGGAAGAGCAGCCGGGTTTGACCCCGTTTGTCCTCTCGGTTGCCGTTCCCGTACCTGGCTCTCCAGCAGAGGAGCTGGCAACGGGGCAGAGCGCCGCTGGCTTCTGCCCATCTTGGCAACCCTTGGCTCGGGGCCCTCCCGCAGCCACGGTTCTTTCCCACGGCCGACCTGGGCACCGGGGCGCGTGCCGTTAGCACCCGGTTTCCCCGGTGAGCGAGAACCCTGGAGGGGACGCAGGAGGTACTCCTCCCCAGACATATGTTCGTCCGCCCAACCGGGTAGGGTAACCCTGAGGACGTGGGGCCCCGACCAAGCTGGCACGGCCGCAAGGCCAAATGGAGAGGCCTGGTGGCCCGGCCTCCCCAGACAGACTACGGGCCTGGAGCACCGACTTCCCTGGTATGACCCGGTGGGGTCAGACCAGGTGCGTCGAACTGGGGGAGGGGGAGGAGTGTCACGGAATGGCCCAGCACCCTCAGCCAGGGGCGGTGCGCACAGACATTGATTGGCCATGAACAGTTAGGTGCGGTGGCACGCGCGGAGTTTTAAAGTACTTTTTATTAGATGTGATTATGTGTGGTGTAATGAAGTGTCCCCGTTGGTTTATTGCGAAATGTATTTCCCTTTGTCTGCCTTGCCCGCCGCCATTTTCCGATCACTTGTGGCGCAGTTCAGATTCTTCGATCGGAAAATGGCCGATCCGAACCATCCGGTTCGAATCATAAAATGGCCGATTCGGTCCATCCGGTCCGAATCGGCGACTCCCCGATCTGAAATGGCCAATGGGTCCTGTGAGGGCGGGCAGGGGATTCCCATTGTATGATAAATGTGTGTAAAGTTGATAAATGCTTGAACTGTAAATAATAAAGCCAGATTTAGCAGTGCATCCAGCCTCGACTGATGTGGTTATTTCCCCGCCGTATTTTATCCTCTGAGTATCCCCCGCGGTCTCAGGATACGGTGTCCGCGGCAGATCCGATCCGAACCGAGCGCTCTGTGCCTGCATCGAGCATCAGGGCAGAGGCGCAGCGTATGGGGTTCGGTTCCAGAACACTTGACGGAGATCCGATCCGAAGGGCGCGGCCGTGCTACGCGCTTCGGTATTGCGAGGGATTGCGGTAAGATCGAATCCTTTGCAGATCCCGCAAGATCCGAAACTTCCCTCCATCCCCGATCCGAAAAGTCCTCCACCGGAGATCCGAAGATTCACCCGCACCCTGGATCGGGAAACGTTTCCCGCGTAAGATCCGAAACGTTTCCACATAGGATCCGAATATTCATAAGATCCGAATATTCCTCCGCGTTGATAGATCCGATCTCCACAGACGTCCCACATCCACAAGGTCAGTGAACCAGGCTGCTCGCTCGGCACGCTGAGTGCCGCTATGGTCAGTGGTCGGGCTGGTTCTAGGCAGGGGTCCCCTCCACCGCCCGCTTAACCCCTTCCCGGGGTCACGCCAGGCCGCACGAGACGCCGAGTGCGCGCCACTCGGTAGTCGGCGCAGCAGCGTAAGCGACGGGGCCACGCAGATAGAGCACACCCGCAGGCGGAACAACATCCCATTCCGTTCATATGGTGCTTGTACACATGCGCTCTCATATACTTGTTCAATATCTGTGGTTCTGAGGGTTTGTTCGGCCCTACCCTACACACGTCCCTCTCCAGGTGTGAGTTGTCTAGTTTAAAGCTGGTGCATTCTGCGACGAACTGAGCAAATCGGTTGTTGCTACTGAACTGAACATTTGCACAATCCCTACGTGTGTGACCGGCTTGTAGCAACTGAAGCATAACTGATGTCGTCGACAATGTGCTAGAGTGGAGTGTTGTGTGACTGACAGACCTTACACGCTCTCATAGGTGGTCGGCTCGGTTGAAGATGTCTTGCTTCTGCTTGGTTATTCTGAGACAGGGCACGGTCAAGCAAACTTTATCAGTGTCTTCATGCAGTTTCCATCATTCTGTGAAAAAGACTGGATACTAGCATTAGCTCGGTTTGGTGAAACATCAGAATCACTGTTCACGATTTCGCTCTCATTAAATGACTGTGAATGGACTGCGGCATTTCTCACAACAGCACTACACTTCCACTTAACTATTAACTGTTCCTTCTGTTCAATTTGGTACCTATCGAGATGTTCTTGTACCTCACCTGCGGTCCATTTATCAGGAGCTTTTAAAACGAAAGATGGCTGACAAAGTTGGTCTGGGACAGTGCTTAACAAACATCATTGCTGCCTCCTGACATGGATTCTCTAATTACGCCCTAATCTGATTAAAGCTTCCTCGGCAACATCAACAGCTTGGTTTTAAACAGACCCAATATTCAACTGGACTTTCCCCCATAACAGGCTATGTGGCATAAAAATCTGCTAACGGCATGTAGGAATAACTGCTTTCACTAAAAATGTTGTTTTCAGAATATGGAATATTACCTTGGGGTTCTCGGAGGGTTTTAGAGAAGTGTTACTGCGCAGGGTGATTATTACAATGTCCTTGGCCTTTCCCATTAACCTGGAAAGAATTTCGTTACAATGTTCTCACTACGGGTACACCCCTTTTCGTAAATAAGTGCCCATTAACTCTTCCCATTCATGTACACTAAATTTATCTTGCACAATCTCCTCTGAACACAGGCGGCTCTTTGCTTCAGACGGCACAACAAGTTTAACTCCTGTCAAATTAAGCGAAGGGATTTTCTGAAAAAGACTGCTCTGCACCTGAACTCCAAGTTCGTACATTGCGGTTTCTCTCCCTCTACTCGCGTCACCATCCTGAGCAGAAATTTATACTGTGCCCTACCTCCTGAGCAATTTGTGTAAATGAAATTGTACCATGCTGGATCCTTTAAATCTGGGCTGGTCGGTACGGGTGGTCACTCTCCTGACTGGTTAGGCGTCGTTCGCTCAGTTACCCTAGTGGAACAAAACTCGGGTGATGTTCTTACAGAGTTACCCCTCACTGCAACAGGTGTACACGGGCTGATCACTAAACAGTCTTCCCCTGCCCATACTTGGGTTTGGCATGTTTTCTATCAGCATTAAAATCAATTCCAATGAAACCATGCCGCCATTATTGCTTTAACCTTCAGAGGAAATAAAAAAACGTAAATTACAAAAACCTGCCCGCTGCTGCACCGCTGCAGCCACTGCAACCAACTCCGAGGAGTTACTCGTTGGACTCTCAGGAGAGTGACTTGAGTCTCACTGGCATTGCATATCTTAGAGAAGTTGTCCTGTGCATGTAAGTGCGCCATTTTTGTGTTACAGTTCTTTGAAACCTTTACTGGAGTGCAGCTCCCACCGGCGATCAAACGACATTGATCCTTAGATGAAGATCCACACCACGGAGAACGGAGACTGATCTTCATCCGAGTCACGGCACCACTGTGACCGGCCTACACCCTCACGCCGCCCGTTCGTATATATTGAGGACTCTGCGCGTTGTGTTGTATGTTGGTGGTGCCAGCAAGGACGAGACCGGCAACATGTGACTTTTTTGGGGAACGGATTTTACTTCAGGCGACTCCTCTGCCTCTGGCGCCGCTTCTCCTCTGAATGAAAAATATACATATATACAGGAATGAATATATATATATATCAGGAGACGTTCCACCTCTGCTTCTCAAGCTTCAC